>JAQGBX010000388.1:0-37756 GCA_034698745.1 Megaphyllum sjaelandicum | reverse complement strand
ATTGTTGCATAACTTGACGTCCGGCGCCTTTTTCCGACGACCCTGGGGTCGTGTGAGGCGACCTTGGCCGTCTCACATAAATGTGTATATATATATATATATATACCTTTATTCAGAAAGGTAAAAACTTCAATGAACATGCATAAATCACAACTTTATGCAAAAAGTCAATTTTTTTTACCAATAACACGTTTCCCATATACTGTAAATGTAACGAGAAAGCGCAGACTTGGAAAACATGACAAATGTAAATGTCATTTCGATCCTATGTTGATATGAATTATTCTTATGTGGATTTACACGACATTGGTTAAAATATAATTACAGGCGAAATTTGATCTAATAGTTAATACGTACATGTAAACTCGAAAATAGTCAGGAAATTTTAATTCAAGTAATAAAATATACTTGTAGTTGCAAGGGTTTCACCCAAAGACACCTAATCAACAATAAATACGTATTAATAAGCTAAAGAGGGTATTACACCGCCTTAAATCGTCTTTTAGTTAAAATTATAGTTGTTTATAACTTTTAATTATGATCATCTACATGTACATGTATGCCTATATTGCAATTTCAATTATCATAACGTCTAAGAGGAAACATCCTCTATAATCAACCTTTAACAGATAATTGCGTGTAATCACCGTCAAAATTGTTTATAATTCATTTTTTCGATTAATTAAAGAAATTAAACAGGTAGTACATGTATGGGTTTTGTTTCTTCGTAGCACAAATATAATTCTACGTGAATATCCTGAGTTGGCCAAGCAAAACCTTTTTTAAATTCTAAACCACCATAATTTAAAATCTCATATTTTCTTGAAAATATCGCGAAATTTAATTATAAGATCCACGTTTGAACGGATGATTTCCTCATTCTTTCCTTGCATTTTAACCCCATGAACGAATTTTTTTTGTACACATGAGGAAAAATCCTACTTCCCTCTGGTTGTTGTTGAAGTGAGTTTTTTTAAAAAAATATTTTGATGGAAAACATAAAACATTGTGAAACAGGTGAACTAGAGTGGGTGTCAATAGATAAAAAAAATGTAAGCACAGACGTGCCCACTCTTTCAAGACATTAACACGATGGAATGTGAAGGGTGGAGAATGCAAAAAATATATATATAATCTGGGTCAAAGGTCGGGGTTATTCAACTAAAATAAGTGAACTTCAAAAGACCGTTCTTTTCTTATCCGGATTCCTTCAAAACACTTTCACTACCATTCGAAGGGTGACTGTCTACGAGGAAACAATGGTGCACATGTAATACAAGTACTTAGAAATTATCTATTTCGTGACACATTATGAAATCATTCCACGATAACCATTATTAATTCGCAATTGTATCAGAAGTAATGAACAAAAGGGAGTAAGCATGCACAGCGCATAAGAAATAAAATCATCTAAAAGAATCCAATAAGGCCATTAAGTGTTCTATAAATCAGTAATGGATGGAAAATTCTTGATTTTTTAAATATTTTTTACAAACTATTTCTTATGTCTTACAATTTATTTGGGTAACCTCTGAGGAAATTAAGAGACATACAAGGGGGAATTAGAGAATATTACGAACGATGAAGATTTGCGACATCACATAACTTAATTCATTGCAGAAGCTTCTTCTTGTGAAGAACCTATACAAGGTTCATTGAAAAGAGTAACGCCCTTGCTTCTGTGAAGTTCTGTCATAAGTTCACAGTTTACGTGCTGACTGAGTAGCACATCTGACTTTTAAGAGAACAATCCAAGATACATTGTATAAGTTCCATGAATAAAAGCTATTGTTCCACCTTATAGTTATGTGATATATCAGTGTATCTAATACTACATGTATCTCATCTTTGACAACATCCATTACTGCAAAAGAGAATAGATCCTTTGGTTACCGTTATCCATAAATTCAAAAGTCATAAGAAGGACATGCAGTATTATCAACGTCTCTTGACTCTCTTCGAATGAACATAACATTAAATGGTTAAACTGTGTTTAGTTGTCCTACAATCTTGAACGACAATAAAAACCTGCAGTGAATCAAAAGCGTGCATACATTGTATCGGAAAATCCTACATGATCTCATATCGAGCACGATCCGATCGTCCGGGGAAACTAGCGCACATATAGCATATGACGCACATAATCGATGTTAATCATGTTCGGAATTTTCGAGATACTGACGCACCGAAACTTAAATAGGGCAAGATGTGATGGCATGCGCCATGCACGGCCGTTCCTACGGCATGGCGGCGGGTTTTACCCTGGTCGACATTTATTTAGTGGATTTCGCCGAAAGTGATCCTGGAGAGAAAGCACGCACCTTCACGTTTAAGGTGGGTCTGAGGGCTAGCACATAAGGAAGGAGTCCGGAAAAGAAGTGAAAGCATTTTTTGGCATCACCGCATCACTCGCCATAAAATAAACTGCCTTTGTTGAAAAACCCGACCTTTTCTTGCGGTAAGGGTAAAACAACAAAAATAACCCAACGACTACCTGTTCGGCTGACAGGGAGGAGGACGTGGGATGAAAAGTGAAAGGAATGTGACCTAACATTGCACCGCGTGGAACCTGTAAGCTGAGGGTCAGTTTGGAGATGACATTTACAACCTGCGTAGGCCATTGTAATCCGCGCCACCCTGAGTTGGCCCGTTACCGAAACGTCAAACGCTACACGTCCCTCCCCCAATCGCGGGTTCACCCAGCCTGACCGCTGCTTAAAATTCGTCAGTATGCGGAAGTGCAGCTGACAAGCGTATATATACGAGCCGAGTTATGAAATAACAAAAATGGTTATGTACATAACATATTGCGTGGAAACGAAATTAAGACGTTAAAGGTGCGTTTTGAAAATGACCATTCGTTATGCTCGGTTGCCTTTGCATGTTTGCCGGTGAAGTTCAACTCGCGTTAACGTTCGTATGACCACGAGAGCTCTGGCAGAGAAGCGAAATGGTCAATTTAGCGAGGGTTGTTTGAAATAATTAAACTTTTATATCCTTTGCCTGGCCCTGAACCGATGGACGAACGTGCAGGCTTAAAAGCAGTTTAACCAGATCAACATCGCCACAGCATGTATGGAAAAATGACGTCATTACACGTCTATGTAAGTGAGACTTGATTGTGCGAGTTATCGTGCACTCACGTTTCCATACTTTTATGACCAGACCATTCGCATCCGCCACCCATAGACTCACCACCAAGAGCTGTTAGCATCAAAATGTTAGAGAGCCTACAAAGGGGTGCGTTCACGTTGAACTTGTTTCCATTCGCTTGCAAACAAGTGTCGTTTAGTGGTATTGCAGTCGCTTACCATTAAGCGAAACTTGTTTGCAAGCGACTGGAAACAAGTTCAACGTGAATATACCCAGAGATGCTAAACTTGCTAAAATTGCGAAGATGAAAGTGCGACCCAGTCATATCGCTGCATGATGAGGATATACGCAGATTGGCACCTAAGCACTAAACAACCATGATGGAAACACGTGATAAATTAGTTTTTAGAATGTGTTTAAGCTTTTGTAAATCATGCGTTCCAGCACTCGCAAATCATCATGATTTTTTACTTATCCTCTCCACCCCCTACGACCTTCAGTTTTTTGGTGGCGGATGCAGATTAAGGCTCAATAAATGAAGAGGAAAAACCCGTGGCGTCTCATACATGGATGGCGGAGGCCCCATTATTGATGTAACTGTACAATTTTCATTCAAATACACGCTCTTGCTTATCAATAAAATCGTCAAATAATTTGTTAAAAGCATGTGCAACTGGTTAAATACAAATTTCGATTAGTGCGTGATCTAGTGACTTGGAACATTTGCACGTGCCAGTATGGAAGCAACTTATGTAGAAACCCCTTTTTGTGTTTTCTTTATCAGCACTTTTACAAGAATAAATCATGTACAAAACAACGGTGCAGTTTTCTTTACTCTCTCGAAATGGTGTTATTCGAGTAAGTTAATGTGACAGATACCTGTATATCCCGGACTTTAGTTAGGTCATGCAAAGTGCTGTACAGTGTCGCTTTATGAGCTCATATCTTGAAGTCATTAATCAACTCTGGTTGAGTGACACGCGCTGATCACGGTTACAATACAAGTTAATGATATTATCGAACATGCGCAAGTTTCTTTGTACTCAGCTCCTTGCAGGTTGTTGACAAGGTTGCCATGCGTGGTTATATGGTCAAGGTACCGACAATTTCGACAAATTTCTTTGTATAAAAAAATGAAATTGTCACTGAGTATTCATAAAAATCGCACGTTTACTTTAAACGTACACCAGGTATCCTTTCGAGTTGTATTGCTCTGACATTATTACTTTGAACTCCCATGATTTTAGTATCCATACATTTTTTTGGATTAAATTTACGACAAAGTCCAGCAGTGTAATTATAAAATGACCCCGCCGTCTCACATTTATGTTTATATCGATGGAAAAAATATGTCCAGACATTAAAGTTTGGCTCAGGGGTCGCTCGACTGACCTACCGGTAACGGAACCAAAAAGAGTTAGCTTCCGGCGTGGCAAAATGCCTGCTGACCGGTCCTCCCTCTGCTCCGTCTTCTCAGCCTTTGGCCTAATCTTCTTTTGCCAGTTTAATCTAGGTGCCCCATCTTTTAATCATTTCGTTAGTGGGTCAAACTGATGACCCAAACCACGTGTGGCTGCATCAACAGGAAATAATTAGGAAGCAAAAAAATCACACCAGGTGTGGACGGATATCGTGCGGTTTTTAAAAACACAAGGATGCGCAGGCACGAATTAAAAAACAAACCGTCATTGCATAAAAAAATGGGATGACATTGACTAATTCATTCGTAAACTGGAAGTACAAAAATGTGTCCACTGATATCCTTCATCTATTCTTGTTGACCTTTACAAACTATGAAATACCAGAAACACGTGTTGATGATTACACGCTTGTGTGCTCCGATCACTCGTTCATAGAAATTCCATCGACATTATACGGTACGATTAAACTTGAAACGGCAAATATCTCGCGATGGGGTGATACGGGTCATCCTTAAAAACTGTGACATGATAAGGGTAACATGTTCTTAAAAAATTGCAACATTCTGACCCAACCTACGCCACACTGCCATGCATGCGTGACAGCCATTATTTGGGTTGAGATCGATCTCAAAGAATCGTTATACAAATGTATTAGAGGTGCTCTTGTTAATCGTACTTTGGCAATCGTGAAATCATACGTGCAGAATCGACACGCTAATTTATGTTTTTGAAAAAAAATGCACTCAGTCGACGCTGTCGACTGTTAAAAGTGCGATTCGCAAATCATTTGTCGGAGTACACCTAATGTATCATACATTGCGAAGCTAATGAAATTTCAATGACATGCAACATTACAGTATAACATTGATACTTCCCAGTAAAATTCTTCGATTTCAAGATATTGTATAGATAAAAGCCGCATAAATTGTATTTATTAGAATCGCACGTGGAAATCACATTTGAGTACTCAGATAGAATATTCACTGATCGTACTTTGGCAGTTGAGAAGTTATTTGTGTTAAAGAAGGCATTAATTTTTAACATGACGATAACTCTGAAGGGATTTTTGAAACCATTTAGCTTGTTGATGTTAAACATGTAACATCACAATTGCCAAAGTATGACCTACAAGCTTGCCCTGAATACCCCTACTAAATCAAATATTCAAAATACTGTATAATTTTTTTGCAGATCGATGAATAGATTCCGCGCAATTTCAGGGGAACAAATTGATAGGTTTTCTTGAAATAAATAAAACAAAATGTACAGTGCACGTATAATAATTATATTATACAGTATGTACATGTATACTGATACATGTACTTGTTGTTTTTGTTTCAATAAAATATTTTCTCCATGTACACTGCGAGTCATCTTAGATTACGAACCGCACTAAAAGTTTAACTTCCAAAAAAAAAAAAAAAAAAAATGTTCAGGCCGATGCAAACAGTCAAGATTTAGCGTGTACGTGTATTCTTTTCACAAACTTCACACACATCATCTGACAGACTTGACACTTAGATGTATACATTCCATACCAAATGAAGAGGAGATGCCGAGACATTCTCTTCCTCGTCTATGTAAATAGTCTAAATAAAAGCGAAGCAAGTCATGCGCGTGTGTCAACAGCCCCTTTAACGTTCACAAAGACTCACTTCCGGCATCCCCCAGGAATGCGCCCTTGAACTACGCAGCAGTCTAAATGACTTCCTGGATGCTGCGAACGCGGAAGATAAACATTCTCTTCCAAGTTCGAAGTGCTATGCAGGGAAAACATCGAACAACTCTGTAAGTTAAATCATGAACAGTTCGTAAGTGCCTGAAACTGAGCCACTGCGTTGCTTTGCTTAGTTGTTCTTTATAATGAGGGATTATTGCTATTGTTTAACTTTATATTCGAAAGTTTGCAGTCGTAATGTTGCGTTCATCTGTGAATTTGCAAAGAAAGACGCCGTAGGTCGAGGCAGATAGCTTAATTGAACAATTACAGTAATTAAACCCGCAATGTACTAGGCGCAGTGCGATGTTTCCTTTATTAATATCATTGTGTTAGATAATTTTATTCATTTATTCATTCAATTAAAACTTTAATTCGCCCAGACAGGGCTAGTCCAGCCACCCTTGTATTGAAGAATTGAACGTTATGAATCACACTAGCGCAGTTAAAAGTTATATGAAATTCTTTATACACTGTATAAATTGTACACCTACTTAAAATTTTTGCTTTCTTCAACTGGAATTAATTTCGTATTTATTTTTACTTGAATCCTTAATGCATGGTCCTTTTTTTACATATAAGAAGTAGATTTACATATTTTTATTTCACACTTTTAAAAGTTCTATCCTCGTTGTGCATCACGATGTATCATCGAAAAAAGTAATGCATTTGTCCCATTTCAATAACTCGTATTGCATCTTCAAGACTTATTTTCTTTAAAAAAAAAGAAATAATCCCAATCCACAATAATCAAATGGAAGGCATCACAGACTACAACTAAGAAATCTTTCACGATGAAGTAGAATGGAACAAAAGTGGATAATATCTCTGATAATATTTTATTTATTTTTGATGGTATTTATTCAATGCTTGGCTGCTGATATGGTAATGAAGATAAGATTCTAAGTAATCTCTATGGCAAAAGCAATTCGGATTTAAACAAATTTATGTAAAATATTCCTTAATCTTCTATGAGTAAAAGTACCATACATTAATTTACACATCTCACGCAGTATCAAGAATATGCCTAACAAAGTTGAAATTGATTTTTCAAATTTTGAACCTTAATGATCTATAAATGTTACGACATTTTAGTGACATTTAAGTTGTAATAAAAATGTACGTTTTGAGTTAAACGAGTGTTTATGATACGAAACATAAGTATTTTCTCAAGCAGTCAGCTTTAGTTACAGTTGTTGTTGTTGTTTTTGTTTACGTATCCCAACTACATAATGATAGCCTACACCAATGTACAGCGTTTGACAGAAATTGTGGGATGGTAAAACCTTAATGGCACAATAGGTATTTATGTAAAACTGGTGTACTTGAAAATCAGGTAATTCACATGGCAATCATTTCATGGCCCTCATTTTTTCTGGTCATTTTTGATGACCTCTATACTTTAGTTGGTATATTATTCTATCAGTTGTTTACTCTTTCACCTTTTCGTGAAGCCATTATGCTATTTCTGATACTGCACCGTGTTTCCGAAAGAGGCAGTTAAACCGTAAACTGATGAGCAAAGTTCACTGAAATGAGAGCCCGCTGTAATAGTGGTTAATAGTCTTGTGTGTCTCAAATGGTGACCTAATGAGGGGGTCGCTCGGTCAGTGGTGCCAAATTCAGAAATGAGGTCTCTTCAACATAATGATTGCAGGAAAATTCAGCACAAAAAAATTATCCTTCTGAGGAGATGACATTCACACGCAGTGTGTACTCTGTTGGCATACATGTACATGATGCCACCTTTTTATCAGCTGTTAAAATTAAGAAGACTATTAAATACTCATTCGTGACATATTGTAATCTGTATTCTATTGGGACAATGCCTCATACCGGAATATCATTGACACTTTCAAATTAAGCGTCGATTCCACTTACTCTCTTTGACGAAACAGATTCTAATGTTAGATTAATATGCTCAATCAGTCTTCCATTTCAGTAAAAATTGAAAAAGAAAAAAACATTTACAATTATAAAGATACGCTGATGGCATCAAAGAAATTGGATAATTAAAGTTTGTCAGATGTTAAAAGTTTAATAAACCTTCACTTTTTAAACTATCTGGAATGTTCTTTGTGCGCCTCCAACTCATTTTTTAGTACTTAATTTGACTAACAAAAAGTTAATATTTATTTAGTTTTTATCGAGAGTTTTTAAGGCGTTAGCACATAATTTAAAATAATCCTTAATTGCAATTCCAGACGTGCACTTCAAGTTATTGTTGAAATTACTTTTGAGTAACTATTTTTAGCCTCACAACATTTGCAGTTAGTACGTATTTAGAGGGTGTTAAAAGAAGGTAGTCGAGTGTATAATGATTATCAGAGAACGAAATGAAGTATACTGTATGTGTGAGCCTACCAATGACACCTTACATACACGTATGTATTTGTTTTCGACATAAATATGTATCGAAATTTAAATGTTCAAATACATAAACTTGTATTTAAGCCAGTTTAATTCTCACTCGCCCGCGATATCGCCGTTTTAAAATATTCTTTTACATCTGATCAACAATTCGTTGTTTACCAGAAGTAAAAGACTGTAAATAACGTCATCTCTAAGCTCAAATGAGATTAGCGTCTACTCATTGAATCCGTGATACCAGGTAATGCACCCGAACAATAACTCACATTACACGATTTCTTCCTAAAAACCTTACGCATGTCTTAGGCCAAAATTAAATCACAAATCCATAAGTATCCCCGTGTTACCACAATACAATCACTTTAGTATTATCCAAACAATCAAATTTTTGATATGGAAAATTTGAGGAAAAGCTGGCGACATTGCCTCAACAAGGCTGGCAACTCTAAGCTTCTTTTACGCTTAAAGTAACGGATTTGGGCAGGAAGTGTGTAAATCTTAACTTCATATCGGGATGTTATCATTAATGGGCGTTATCAGTGTGCAAAAAAATGAAAGTTTCAGAATTTCAGGAAAATTTCCCATGCATCAGCGTGAGCCAAAAATAAAAGAACATTATCCTACATATACGGTATATGTAAACCATACATCCAAGTGCAATTGAGACATTTAAATCTTGTTCAATAATGAATCGACAATTCTTTTTTTCCCAAAAAATTACGCATTCTTCGTTCCCCCGTTGCTTTTCGTTGTTGTTGTTTTTATATAAACATGGGACTATCAGAAGTTGAGGAAAAGTAAAGCGAATTTAATTCATGCATTTGGATGCAACAAGAGGAATTAGCCACCCATTGCGCCCTGTTTTTTTAGAAACAACTAACCATATCACGTCTCCCACGCAATCCATAAATTTAGCATGACTTTGAAATCCTCGAAAGAAAATTAACGTGATATTTCATAAAAAAAAAAGAAAATTTCACAATTTGCGTGTAAAACTGATCATGAAGCTGTTGTCCTTCGCATGACTTCACATGTCAATTTTTCAAACCGATTTTATTGATCTGTAAAAATATATTAAAAAAAATTGGGTGAGGGTTGCTTTCAAAATCTGTTTTTTCTGATAGTTTGGGGGGGGGGTGGAGAATAATTCTACTGGAATGTACAGTAATTCTAACAGTTTCAACTTCTTTCCGAATGTAAACTATTCGCATGGACATTAGTGAGATTTTTTTTTAATTTCCGGGATTATAAGACAATTAAGAGCCATTGATTTCCATCTGCGACATGATATTGACATGTCACTGGTGAAAGAATGGAAAAGAATCTAAAAGATGGGAAAGAATCTAGTTGGGTTGATGTACAATCTGGAGTACCACAGGGCAGTGTCTTGGGTCCTCTACTGTTCCAGCAGTGAAATACTGTACGTACGTACTCAAGAATTGTTGTGTGTAAAAAATTAAAACATAACTGTTGCCCAGGTTGAAGAGATTCATCGACATTGGAATCTTTTTCAAGCTTTTTTTTATTACAAACAAAAATGTCCCGAAAAATCAAATAGATAGGTTTCCTAGGATACAACTTTGGGATCAGGCAGTTTTTTATTTTTAAAAATTATGAATATTGCGAGCGGGATTGACACTAAAAACTCACCTCACTTGACATTTTACTTGTGCTTCACCGTAGACAAATTATTGCGTGTCATATATACAGTATTCTGATAAAGCTTTTAGACAAATGTCTATGGCGCTATTCTAGATTCCAGAACACAACTCAAAATATTCCTCCACTTTGCTATTGCATAAAGATGTCCCTAGTTCCTGTTGGTATAAATCGTACAATAATTATTGGCTCGTTATCACGACCCAGTTGATTTGAATATTGGTTGAGACATGCTCATGCGATTGCAGTACCAGTTAAATTTTTGCAAAAATATCGTTAGTTGAATACGTATTTAAGCATGTATCCTGGATGAAAGTAAAAAAATGGTGGTGTTGGCCATGTGGCCGAAGCAATTTCAAGTCCAGTTTTTGTTTTTACCAGCAGCCAAATTGTTCGCTCATTCAAACTAGTATTTCGTTAATGATCAAAAATGGCATAAATTTATCCCTCAAGTTTTTCCCCGTGCATGAATTGTACTCTTCATCAATTTCCCTCCTATCATTGCAGATTAAGTCAAGGTGGTGTCAGTGGCCGCTTAGTGGCTCTCCTGCGCAATAACTATTTGCCAAATGGTGAGCTCCAAAAACCTGAATGAGATAAGGAATTCAGGAAAGGCAGGTGGAATATAATATAGGGATGGTATCTATCTACGTAGATAAAAAAAGATGCCCAGCAACTCTCGCGATTGGCTTTCCGTGGACGTGGAAGCACGTAACATGCCCCCGGCTAATTAGGCATATATTCATGGCACACTTGATGCAGAAAGAAAACCCTCCATGGACGTGTATACTTTTGTAGGTAAATAAAATAGCTCGATAATGCAATCAGACTCATAGTGATAGTGCAAAACTCAATTGCAATTATGTTGGCCATTTAAACAATACTGAACAACTCCAAACATTTTGTGTCGAATTGTTGCATTAATTTGTCATGACTGTTTTAAGAATAAAGGCAAATATAACTGCATGCCCAGGAACTTGCACGAAATAAGCCTGACATGTGATTTTTTTTTTCAATTTTAAGGAAAAGATAAAGTCAAATACTAAAAATGCTATTCAACCGCCAAGAAACTGGCCTTTAAAAAAATCGGATGAATTATTCCAAATAAGGGGAAATAAACGATATAGTCATAAACATTTCTTAAAACGAGAATATCAACAGAAATGTTTAGCATCACGGCTATTGACTTAAGATTCCTCTTGAACAAATTCACATTACTTTTTGACAGGTAGCATCTTTCAAATAATCTGATGAATTTGCCTGTACAAGCATATCTATAGCATGCAGACATCTTGCAGCGGCCATTTCCGGTCACTGGTTCGGGAAATCATAAAAATTTTGCTACGCAGACGTTGCTCATATTTCAATACACGAACTTTATACAGTATATAGATATGAAATTTTACGAACAACTTTTCATTAAGCCGGTGCATGGTCGTCATCTACAATAACTATGCACAACTAATGTATTAAACAATATACTTGTACGGTACAGCTAAGAGTCAAATGGACTCGTCTTTCCCTTCTTCCGAGCGCCCTCTACACTCCTTATCCATCCTACAAATCAGTCCCTAAAATGGCGACACATTTCAAGCATTAAGTGGATGGAGGTAATTCGATTGCAATACAGGTTTTTGCGTAGACGATAGAATATCTAGAACTTGTTTGAATTCGAGTGTATTAAGTTCTACATATCAAATGCAATTGACCTCATAATTGAGAAAAGCACCACAAACATGCCAAAGTAGACCTATTTACTGGAATTTTTGCTCTTTTGCACACCAAATGCTGTTTTAATAACTTTACTGTGCACAGTGTACAGTCGCTGGAAAGCATTGAAGTTGGGAGACTAAAGTTTCAAAACTTTATCTGTTTTGCCCTAACCATATTGCGTGGGAAAAGCGTATACATGTATACAGATTGCTACGCATACACCTGCAACTTGCAATTGTTACAAATTAAGAAATTTTGAAATTTTTTTTACTTTTTTGCACATGCTGGAATTCGTCATTAACTTTCAGACAAAGAAGGTAAACAAAACATTCACGATAGCGTGGGAATAGATGTTATTCAGGGTTAGTTCACTCTAATTTTGATTTCTAAACAGTTGCATTATACTGTCTGCCAAAGTAAAAAAGTTTTATACGTCATTGCATGAGCGAAGTAAATTGGAATACAATTTATTGCACATCTATAATGCAATCTAAGCTTTCAACCTAATTTATACTTTCACGTACTGTAGATCCTCTTAATCCAATGGTTTTGCCTCATAGTTAATCTCATAGTTTTGTGCTAAATATCTTACAATTGCAGGGATCGGCATAAAGACGGTCCCAAATCATGGTTAAATACGGCATGCCCTTGAATGAAAAATGTAAAACATTTTTTAAAAACCATTTCATTTGCGATATCCGCGATTTAGTGTCGAATTAATTTTTGAACCACTCTCGATGAAGTCCAACGTTCCAGTTTCCCAAAATTCGAGCAGGCCAAAATATGCGCATTAACTTTCTACTCAATTAGTATGGGCAGGGCAGGGCATGGCAGAGTGGCATACAATCTTTAAAGCGTTCATTATTAGATAATGAATGTGCTGCACGACTTTTCACTTCACCGATACATAGGCTGTATGTTCCATTTAACTTGAAAATTTCATAGCCTAAATTTTTTTTGGCACGAAAAGACTGGAGTTCTGATTTTTAAGACATGTTACATGCCGGACGTAGGCTACTTTCTAAAACGTTTTACACGCAAACACGCCGTCTGTGAAAACGGAGTGAGAATTTTATCCATCTGAGGACATTTATGGCATACTGCACGCTTGGTGCATTTTTTACAACCCTTCTAAATGGGTGGTGCTACTTGTCCGTGAAGTCATTTTTTAATAAAAGTGTGACATGCACGACCGTCACACTCCAATTTCTAAGAAATTTAAGCGATGTAGGTGAAGCCTAATCTGTGGCGTAATACAGCGACACCAATCCTCTCAATTATTGAACACTTATTGTACATCTATTACGCTTTGAACAGATGGGAAACTCAAGAAAACGCCGGGATGCCGGGTGTCCCATGAAATCGAAACGTCTAACGCATTTGAAAAATAATGCATTCGCCAGTGTGACGCCAAGTTTAAAAAACTGGAAATTCTGCAAATTTGTTCATCAATGAAACACGAAAGATCGAGCTACTGGAAATATGGAAAAAGTAATATTTGCAACCTTCCTAGATTTCCCCAACCAGTTTCTTTTTTTTTAAAAAAAAAAACAACAATTCTTTAAGAGAAGCGTTTCACGGTATGTGCGTATGAAAAATACGAATTTTAATATTTTAACATTTCGCAAAACGCGTTTGACAGAGAGAATAGATACATTCAGGCAAGTTGTTTTCTGCATTAATCTCAGTTAATACTGACTTTCTCCGACCATTACTGTATATTCTTCATATCTGGAAATTTGTTTTTGAAATACCGGTAGGACTTAATAAATCTATACATGTACGTTAATTTGCGTGGTATCTAACATGAATCTTAATATTGAAATTCCTAAAATTGTTGTTTTAGATTTTCTTTCCGCACAAACATGAGTCATCCTGTTATTTCAAATACCGCGGCGCATTCCCTTACAACTAGATCAGCAAAAAGGTTATAAATTGATAATTTTAAAATAATTGCACGTACACGAGGTTGCATTATATTTCATGAATTTTCCAAACATTAGTTTACCCCCTCTATAAATCAATGGTACCCCTCTGGCTGCAGCTTAATCGAATTACCCATCCCGCTTCCCAACGTTTGAGTGGGTAAATGGCCGACTAATTTAATACCCAACACTTTCTAATATTTACAATAATTATGTAGTAAGGGGGCATCTGAAATTCCACGAATTTATAATTTAACACCTGCTGTGGCATTTCCGCGTTTATGCTCAGTATATGTACTGTATACATGCATAACACTGATTTAAAACGTGCATTGATGTACTTCAATATCATCTACTGTATAAAATTATAAGCTGGCATTGACTCTTATCGCAGTTAACTATACAAAATAACGTTTGGAAAAAAATCGGATGTACTTGCGAACAAAAGTGATAGAATTGCGCAATTTCTGAG
The DNA here is from genome assembly GCA_034698745.1 of Megaphyllum sjaelandicum. Lineage (NCBI taxonomy): Eukaryota > Metazoa > Arthropoda > Diplopoda > Julida > Julidae > Megaphyllum > Megaphyllum sjaelandicum. Next base: position 23,386 of record JAQGBX010000388.1, on the reverse strand, counting down.
CAATTAGGAGTTGAATTTCAATCATCAGTTAAATTTCAAGTTAATTCTCAATTTAAATGATCAGCATATTCCAATTCTAATAAAATTACTGTACTGTAGGTAAATTTTTGTTCGCAACATATGTTCGTAAATATTGACATGTCACAGGTATTTTCCGTATGAACTTGTACTTTAAAAATTATAAGACAACATTTTTATGATTTTTTTTTTGTAAAATAGACAACAAGAAGTCAACGCACTGTAAATGTACTGTACATACACTACATGTATATTGGTGTACAACAGATAGTGCCATCTTGTGTCCAAGTTAAAACATACACATTTTGTTCAAAACTTTCGTTAGGGGAAAAATAAAAATTTCATCTAGAAATAAAGGTTTGACATGTTACGCTAAATTAAAATATCATAATTTCTGACAGACATTCTGCCAAAAATCTGTATATTATTAAGTGTTATGTTTAGTAATCTCATGCAAACTCTTTCTATTCATTGTTATTTATATTCATATTTTTATTTGTTTAGAAAAATTACAGTTGTTTATAACGATTTGATTTACTATATACCATTATCCTGTTTATTCATGGTATAATATATTATAGGCGCTCCATTAAAAGTTGGAAATCAGGGAAACATTTTATAAAACCTATATACGCACCCATGTCATGAAATATGAGCAAATTCACAGTTTGGGAGCTTTTATACACATTGTTTTTCCTAAATTAATTCAGTTCACAAAACCCACATAAAATCGTCAACGCTATTGCTACGAATAAAAACTATCAAGTACAATGTTTATTTGAATAATTTTTAACTGTGAATATTGCATATTACAATTTTTCAAATATAGCAATTTATAAGGATTGGATGGAAATATAAACTCCCAATTTTTCTTAATTTAAATAGCACTTGCTTATTTCGAATATTTAATAAAAGTCATGATAAGAGGGACTGAATGCAGATAATGCGAACTAAGTGAATTCGGAAAGGCAAGATAAAAAGTGATGAAAGTGCTCTTTGCAAAACTGCACACTTTCCATTCTGCTGCTAGCAAGTTATAAAAAAATCTTTTCCGGATTCTCAGCATTCAATGAGGCATCTATATACCCCAAATGCCTCGTTTCTTCGGTGTCGCATATATTGAACTAGCATCTTCAACTGTTTTAACCTCAGTTGTATCCTCTATTGAATTCCGCCCACAATAATGCATTTATCACTGGCATTGTTATCCCTATTTTAAGCGAAAGGGTGGCTAAGCGCTACAGTACATGGTCATCTTAGCGATGACCGTTCCACAAACAAAAATGTAAGAATAATATTATTCTTGCAGCCAATGAGGTACGTTCCAGAGGACCAGGCTGCACCAATGAAATCCACTTTTCTCCACCTTCTCGCCTGCCTATAAAATGTGCTCGATATCACCTGCCCCGTCTTTTACTAAACTTTACCTCAACGTCTGCAGTCGCGCATTGCATATAAGATATCTTAATTCGCATATTTAAAAAAAAGATGACCAAAGCTACCAAAATGTCAGCTTTATTATCCGTTTTCGGAATGGTGATGCTGTGTGCGATCGTACAAGCCCAGACTAACGAAAACAAAAGTGTAAGAGTGGGCCCAGTGGTCAGGGTACCGGCTCAGGTCAACAAAACTGTTTCGGTTTCTGAATCTCAATCTTCGAACGTGGATAACTTTTATAACGAGGTAAGATTCTACAAAATGTATTTTTATCTTAATAAGTCACATATTTTCGAAATAATTGGATACAAGAATACCGGGTAATTTAATTAAACCTTATAAAATAATTTATTTAATAAATGTAATTAACAAGTATCGCTCATTTGATCAATTTTCAAGTTGCCTAGTAATAATCACAATTTATTCCATTATTCGCAATCCTTCAGAGCAAAAATTCTCAACAAAAAATAATAATAAAAATAATCAATAAGCCGGAATAAAAATTAAGAAAATTGACATCACGTCTTGAGAAATACTGCTAGTCCACACTTCGAATTCATTATATTCCTAAATTAATGTGCATTCACTTAACCAAAAGTTCATTAAATTCATAGGCACTAGGCCGCGAAAGTGGAGTATCTATAAAGCAATTGTATTTTTGGTAAAATTTAAAGTGCGAGTAAATTTAATATTATTTTCATAAATATAGTAAGAAGTTATGCATTAAAATTTATATCGGCTTGCATAAGGAAATTAAATTAATCAAAAATTCTTACTCGTAATAACAGCAGGGCAATTCGACATACAATATTTAACAGGAATCAAATTTAAAATTAGCTTCGATTGAAAATTCAGAAGCATTCAATTCGAAGATACCAGCAGAATTTGCAGGATTGCAAGCAGTAGGCAAGAAATGATTTCCAATTTTTAATTTTTTTTAATATATCGCTATATATTAAAAAAAATTAAAAATTGGAAATCATTTCTTGCCTACTGCTTGCAAATCCTGGAATTTACCCCCTTAAAGTGGGGTTGCCTTGCAATACAAGTGATTGAACTCATCCTCATCATCATTCTCAAGGGTGGATAAATGCGGAAGAAGGGCCATCGGAGAGAGAACTTTAAAAAAAAGAGAGAGAGAAAGACTGTTTCGTGGTTTGACTGGCTTGCCTTTGGCCTTCCGGCATGCTCTTTTCATTCAATATAATAACTCCATCTTGGGCCCCGTTTGCCACATCAACACACTTCGACATTTATCACGCGCAAAACACGTAAAAAACTGGTTCAGGGATGCCATTTCCCCCCTATATTTTTTAGCCTTTTATTTACCTTCTTAGCCACTTTAACCAGAGAGCGGCAGTCTTTGTAGTACTTTTAATAACAATTATTTAAAGATCTTACACCAAGATAAAGAAGGCCTTTCGTTGGGGTGTTCTTGAGGAAAAATTCACCATCGAATTTGAAAGTTAGGCATTCAATTGAAAACAAATGCTTGTCACATTTTTACCGGAAAAATCTGCTTTGCCTCTATGCATTTAAATTACTTGATTCACAAAACAATGTTTTCCCATCGAGTGGTTCACTCGCAAATCCATGTATTTTTTTTTCACAAACATTAATGAAGATTTCATTAAAATTCAATTAAAATTCTTCCTTATAGACGAAAAAAGCAAATTGTCAGGCGTTAAATAGTTTACATGTATGATGAAGTAGTGATCAGTATTGGTAAATTGCACGAAGTTATTAATTTGAGGACATACATTATGATTAAAACAAGAACCATCTGAATAGTGGCGCAAGCCTTTTAAGCTTCTACCAGAGCACGATCTGCAACATAAATTGCCAAGGGAAACACGATTTCCAAAGTTCATAAAAACTACTCTAAAAACCCAATTTTTTCCACTTTAACTACAGTATTGGTAGCTTCGTGGCATTATGTAAAATGCGTGGGAATAAAAGTTGTGGCGTCTGAAGTCTTGCGCTAACCTACTTTAAAACGCGTGCCTTATTTCGCATGCGAACAGCGTATATGCTCGTGTATTTCATCCTAATACAGTATCAGGACCTGTCATTTTCCGTTGCATAAAATGTGCTATAACAAATGCCCCGACTGCTCGTCTCGGTCACTTTGTTGCGGTCCTCCTCGGGCCCTATTATTGGAAAGTTAAAAATACCTAGGAATGCTATTGTCCACTTTAACCCCGATGTCCGGCTCTGCATGGGGGAGGTTTAGGGGCTTCGTGTTGCGGGGAAAAACAGTTCTTCAAGGCGCCATTATCTCGTCAAGGAATTCAAATGAGGTCAGAGCCAGGTAGAAAATCATTTCGAAGCGCAAAAAGGTGCTAGCCTTGAGTGCGGCAGCACTCGCCTGCACTAAAATAACAATTTCCACATTCAAATAAAATATTAAAGTAACGAGCTCTGCCTATAATTTAATTCTGAATGCAACCCGACGTGCATTTAGAAAGGCGTAGAATGTGAATTCGCTCGAAAGTGACGCCGTCCAAACTTAAGACTAATGGGGAAATTTCATTGGAAAAAAATCAGACTTCATTAAGAAATATAGTGCGGTTTTTTGCTGCTACCTCAGTCTAATTAATTTCGGCCCAACCCTTTTAAAACCTAAATCGTATCATTTTCTTTGCCCGTGGAATGACGAATGCAAATTCACAACCACGTTTTTCATGCTCTGACAAGACTATGAATGAGATCGGTATGGCTTAATGAATGTGCGGTTTCGCATGTCTGGTGCTCCAGAATTTATCAACCATTTATGGTCATTTTTGGTTGTCCTTCTACTTGCTGAGTGCCATGTGTTTGCACGCAATGATAATAAAATAGCAGTTTACCTACGTGTATATTATCCCGTGCAAGTAATACGGGAAGGTTTTTTTTAAAAAAAAAAAAGAAGATATCCTAGTGTACTTACTATCATATAGATGTCAAAAGCAAGATTGGCGCTGAAATAATAACCAAATTTGGCACGATATTGCAATATAGAAAAGAGTAAATACAGGTACGAGAAATTCTGGGACGAGTATAAGCATGTATACTGTAGTCTTTCATTTGTTAGTTTAATTTACATGTACGTTCAACAAATATATACCGGTGCATAAGTGCGGATAATGTTTGCAAAACTAATCATTGGCGTTTACCAAACCAAATTTGGCTTACGGTATTTTAATTAAAGAATACTTGTAATTGCGGCATTATGCGAACTACAGTATAAGAGAAAACTCATTTTCGACAATTTTCGCCATTTATTTATCAACACCAAAATAAAAGTCGAGAAATTGATGCAAAATAAAAATCTTTTTAGAATTAAACCACAAGTAGTGCCACATTGCATTGCATACATTTACTTCTTTAAAGTGAATATCATTAAAATGCAGCTCGCAGTTTACGAGAGGAAAAAGCCAAACAAATTCAAAGTCATCCATGCTGAAAGAAGTTTCCTCGAAAACGAGCCCATTTTCACTTGTTTGTTTGCTAAAATAAGCAGCATAAATTCACAAAAGTGCGTTTGCACATGCTACGCTCGTAAGCCGAAACAATCGATTTTTATTCATTTTCGTAAATTGAGCACGCATTTAAAAGCATGCATCTTTCTAGCATACCTCACCAACACGAGTTCTGGGTCTAAAATACAGTATACCATCGTATGAAAAAAGTTTCAGAGCGAGTAAATGGTCTAATTTTGTACACTCATGCTCTTTCCTTTGTTCCAAGTAGATGTCCAAAGTCGGTTACTTTGATGATCCAATTTGGGTCAATCTTCCGACACAAAGCGTATGCATTTCGGTCAGTCAAGTTAAAATCAAAATAAACTTTATGCCAATTAGCCCACCTTTATGAGAAGCACTCCTTAGAACTATTAAAACTCAAGCAATTTCTTTATCTTATTCAAGCTAGTCTATGTGCATTCTACGAGCGCGCTGATCATTCACAGTAAATTTCATGTCTAAATCTGTCGTGAATATTCGTAAAACCATGGACAAAGAATCAATTAAAATTCTTCTAGACTTTTTCTTTACAATATAAATTTTGCCCCATTTAAAAAAAAAATGAAACTATAGAAAACGTCCCATATTGCAAAATTAATTGAATAGGTAAAATTCGTGTTTCCTCGTTAGTCGCATTAAACCTACGTCAGACACGAATTTACAAAGGAATTAGGTTATGACCAGTCAAAGTCATCCTGTTCGCCTCTACACCGCAACCAACTTTCAGGTCGTTGCGGGCTACATTTTTTTTCGAAAATAATTCCTGATAGAGCTAGCGAGTGGCTTTTCCAATCTTCGAAATTTCGTATGGCAAACCACCTTGTCCCCCTTAAGAAAGATCTAAAAATAAGATAATTTGTTCACTAAAGAAATTCTGAAAACAACCTTGGTTATACAATGTGCATCCACGAATTCCGTGAATCCTCTTCGTATATTCATAATTCTTTCGCCATCGCCGAATCATCTTATATGTAGAGAACTGAGCGTGCTTTACGTGTTATGTTTATGTTAAATTGCCGGCTAACCTATAAACACGTCAACAAGGTGGCCGGAGTATATACCCTCAATCTAGACGCAAAAAACGTCTTATTAAAAATGGTGCCAAAATAACTGCAGCTGCAACGCCGAAAACTGGTTAGTTTAAATGAAGTCATGCAACAACAACAATTTCAAACGAATTTTGGTTTAAATTCATCGCAATTATTTATCCTAGATATTAGCACAGGGCATGTTGCAACATGATTAGCAGTTGAAAGCAGAATACAGTATATCAATGAAAAGGTTGATGCAACGATAGAAACTTGCATTCACAATGCAACAATTTTTGAAATTTTAATGCAAGAAAAAGATTTCAATGTTGTTGTTTTTTTTAACATTTTCAAAAATCCATGTAAGTTTTATTTTATATTATATCTTATTTTCATCATAAACAGTACTGCTAAAAGAGAATCAGGTTAGTTACCACATAAAATACCATACAAATGCCATGCATGAACCGTGCACAAATTCCACCATGCAAGTAAGTTGATAAAAACTGGCACAATTTCATCATGGGCCATCGCACGAAATATGTAGATGGTTTTGCTTAACTTTGCGCAACAACATCTTGAAAAAGTGGTATTTCATGTGACTTATGATTTTGATTCTTTCGGCTAATAATGCAGATCGACAAGAACATTAACACGCAATTGCAGCCCTAGCTTGTACGGATAACATTATAGTCATTTTTGAGTTTTTTGGACGACGTTTGTGATACGAAATACATGTACTGTATACCAGTTAACCTCCTAAATATCGGATATAGATACTGTTTCAAACGGTATATGTGTGTCAGTGTCATTTCTTCGCCTAATTCGACCAATTTCATATTCAACCAAAATTATGTTCAGACATCAGATAACACGCGCCGAGTTTGCATATACATGTACATACTTTCAACGGGTTATCCGTATCAACCACGACTTTAAGGCTCTTGTTTCAATTTAATGTTCAGTGACTGCTCGACTGTCATTGACATTAAAACGCAGTGAAACGAGTCGAGCGCCTTTTTAAGTGCTGCTATTTGCTCCAAATGTAAATACCAAGAAAATGGCGTTTTCCCAGCGGTAATTAGTCCCGCAGATCTCGTTTAAGACCATTAAAACTGCCAATTTAATCTCGACAACTGCTATTTTTAAGCCAAAAACACAGACGCTGGCACGCGCGCACATGCGTCATTTAATTACCCGTGGGTACATGCAGTTAAATCGGACTTAATTGCAATTAGACGTTAACGAAAACAAACAGTTTTCTGTCTGAAAACAATAAGCGTGCGAACATCGAGAGCAGAAAATTCCTATACAAATTATCAATTAAGTAACGCAAAATGGCGAGAAATTAAGCACATGTATAAGAGGGGTTGACGAGGAGGATTTCTCCAGAGAAACAAGATGAGGTCACCTACGGTGATTGACTGCATTGACTCTTTTGTTGTAATTGCACCTATAGAACTAGCGGTTAATTGCAGTTGAAGGATGCACCTGAGCCTACCCCCTTCTGTCCCTTTTTCGTTTGATTTATCGCCCAATCTATCTATTCACCTCGTTCAAGACGTAGCAGGTACAACACTGATGGTGACCCACTTTGTTCCTCAATTGGATTTTAACTAAATTACGCAGGTTTTTTACGCGCTCGAGCTAAGGATATGATGAATCGGAAAGTGATGCAAAAATGCGAAATTTCGCAGATTTTTTAAGATTACAAAACCACGTGCGGACTATTTTTAAAGATATCTAATGCAAATGAAATTCAATCCAGGAAGCCTTCCTATGAGAAGTCAAGATGGCGATGTACTGATACATAAATTAACTCGCCATGAACTGCGCATACCAGTTTGATAAAACCTCTTCTTCTTCCCACTCGTTCACCCGAGTGTTTTATCATCCTCTTTTTAAACTTTGAATCCTAATTCTTCCCAACTCAACTCTACCTAAATAACCTACATTAGCGGAAATCGTGATGATTCTCCCGCCACCCTTCGCCTAATTTAATTGTTGGGTACGAAGCGAAATTACCTCGACGCGGGGCACTCGAGATTTGCTCCCACCAGGGGGCGCTCGCTCTCAGCTATAACGGAAGCAGACGCTTAGTGCAATAAAAGGTTTCTGATGTTCATGATAAAGAGATGAATGGACAAAAAGAACGTAACAATTCCGTGATAATTGTTGCGCAAAGTCGAGTGGACAAAGCGTTGTATATTCAATACCCCCAATCCCCAAAACGCAGCAGGCAGAGCTGACAGCAGTCTTAATTAAGCAGTGCTTCGAGCTCTACGTGAAAAACTTGGACGCGTGCTATATTTGCCATTAAGCAGGAAAAATATTTGCCGAAACTACTGAATCAGTTTGCTCATTAGCTTGCTTTAGTCATCTAATTCAACAAGATAAACAATCTCATCGGGCGTCTAGGAAGTTGGGCAAAATCACAACGCCGCATGGCGTCTATCTTGATCTGAATAATGTGATTCCGCGTTATTTGAGCAACTCAACTTAGCCAGACTCAACAAATGGTGTTGATAAGAAGTGGTATTGCGGGCACATATACGTGTCAATTGATAAATCAAGAATTGCAGGTTTCGAAAGTAGTGCAATTGCGACAGATTTCTCATTAACAGAGCTGCGTAAATGAGCGCAGAAATTGAATTTGTCGATTTTGTTTACTAAAGACAAAACTGCATCGAGATCACCACCATCAATTAAACCTATATGGCGTGTGTATAATCGACTCTGTCACATAATAACGACGTATGGTCACTACTCATTGATTTTCTTCAAAATGGAATTTGGTGCAAAAATGATTGCAATATATTTCTGTAAACATCTGAGCATAAATTCAGTAACGAACTTCATATACTTATTGATTTTTCGTTTTATTTTTTAACAGGAAGGAGCCGATGGCGCAGGAATGTGGCTGGCGGATTTACCAACACCTAGCACTCCTCCAGCGGTACGAAAACCCAAAATCGAAGCTGCTGCCGCCGTGTGGCAGAGCCGCAATGGCGAGAAGGAATGGAAATACTTGCTGTTTACCGGAGATAAAATCCTCGAGTACACGCAATTAGACTTCGCCAACATCTTCAACGTCCCTACTGTATACTTTATCAACGAAAAGTTCCCCGGATTCCCACCCAGGACATCCATCGACGCCGTGACGGTGCATCCCAGCGGCGATGGCGTCGTTGTTATCAAAGGTAAATGAACAAACAACGACATCCATGTACCCATTCACCATTCACCTATAATCTGCACTGTCATAAACGCCAAACGAGATAATCGTGATGGCAATTTTTGCATATTACTATTCAAATGTTCCAAAAACAAATAATAATACTGCTTTCCGTCGTTCTTACATCCTGCAGAGGTACATCGAATAGGTGTTGCATTTATAATTAGGGCTTAACATGGTTGCAACCACTCGTAAACTGTTCTGTCAAGTTATTAGTTAGCATTTTTTTCGTATGCCCCATTTGCCAAATTGAAAACATCACCTGGAAAGAGATGGATGATCGCAAACTCGTGTATCGACGACCAGTTCTGAATAATTGATCAAGTTTAACTCTGTTTGCATCATTAGTAAGCACATTGGCATAGAGCCGCTACTCTATAATTCATTTCATCCATCTCATCCAAGTCCACGTGCAAATTTCTGGTTTCTTTGGGTCAGAAGTTTAAGATTTATTTCATTGCATGTATATTTTACCTCCTCCTCATTTAGTTGGAAACTCCTTCGTAGAAAAGAGTTGCCCACAAAGCTAAAAAAAAACCTTTTCTTTCTTTATCATCATTTCAAATATTTGCGGTTTCTAACCCGCAACTAACATCCAAGTGGTAAGCAACAGCATCAACATTACCAAAAAAAGGAAGGAACGTAGTTGAGCATTCGGACGCGGCACACAAAGTGCAACAACCTCCACCATTTTAAGCGCTAACTTGAACTAAAACACGTCTTGGGAAGCGAAGCAAAGCATTGTCTTACTAAAAGTTTACCCCTTTTCCATTTAGTTCATAGCTAGTCACGTCCATTTGCAGTCCCGAAAGATAAGTTTAAAAAAAAAACTTGATGTCTGGTATTTTAACCAAAGACGTGCTTCACGTTTTAAACAAATAAAAAAAAATGGAACTTAAATTGCTCGCAGGTAACCATAAAGTAATGCGTTTGGTATTTCTCGTGATTAGGCCTACTTCATCAATCTTATTTCTATAAGTTTCAGCATTTATCAATAAATTACAGCTCACTCATACATCCCTATCATTGTTAAGAAAGCGTTTTAGAGCCTGCTTGTCATTCTTTATATTCAGAAAACAGGCCGTATTTACCAGCAGTTTACTGGAAGATTGATTAGTTTTCCTCAAACTTTACCACTGCACATGAAATATTCCATCGATGGTTGAGATTTGAACAAAAAAAAATCTTTTTAGAATTGAAAACGAACAGGCACTTCACGATCAAAGACCCATCATAACTATACAAAACCTGATTCGACTCACAATGAAAAAGGATATTTCTAGTAAATAAAAGCAATTTTTCACTCATTCGCCACACATTTCAAATTGATAAATGAATACAGCGGAAAAAAGCTCAGAAGCACAGATTTCTATCGTAGCCCTATTTTCCGCGGATTAGGCAAAAAAATTAAAAATTCTTTCCCAAACATACATGAAGCTCAAAATCTTATTTATGAATTGTCATTTTAAAAAAAGATTTGATTTTTCAATTATTTTTAAGAAATGCCACTTTCAAGATATTGTAGATTTCATATGCACTTCATATTCAATGCATGATATACAATTAAATATGCATATTGCATTGAAAGTTTTAAATGGGATGAAGAGAGCCATATCAGTCGAAATTCGGTGAAAACTGCACTTCCTCTATAAATGATACGTCCGCAATGAATGTGATCGTAATTTCAGCTATAACTGAGAAGATCGTGATGGAGTCGTTTTGAATTCGTTTATATAATTAAAAGATATAAAAGCGTACACATTCCAAATTATACAAAGGGTTAATTCTTAGGATATAATTGCATCAGTTAGTCAAAAGTAAGACAAAAGATACCACGCAGCACGATCCAAAAAATGTGCAAGTTAGCAGGTGGAAAAAAAAACATCATGAATTCGATGAAAATCAGGAACACAGTACGTTTGTGACGGGTACAAGAGTGAAAGCATGAATTTCTTCAATAATTGCCTGGAAATGCCGGTGGTTAAGACGGCGATTCGTGCACGCTAGTCATTATGCAATAATACGCTATTAACTATAGGACCGTAAGACAGATAAGGAGTGGGAGGATTTCCTCGCACCAGTTACCTTTACTTTCACTCACACGGAAGTAAAAGAGTACGAAAAAAAAAACCACTCATTTCGAGATGAAACGCGTGGAGGAGTCTTTCCGTTAGATAGACAGTTCAATGGACTCTTTACGGATAAAAACAATTAACTTAATTCCTGATTTTATTATCGGTTTTGCACATCATGGACGACTAGCCCATTGCACTTTATGGAGATTCTGAAAGCTTCCGAGCTATTTAGTTTACAGGTTGGGCACCCATGTTTGCCCTCATTTTGGGCCCCAACCTCAATTACCTTACACGTAGATGGTGCATTCTACCACAAATTTCGAAAACATGTACGTGTGTCCACTTTTTCTCTCCCTGTTCCATATAAACCGCATTTCGCCCTCTGGCCCGACATGCATAACGACAGCACATTTTCCCCCAAAAATGCGCCCCACCTTGCATTTAATTACTCCCAAATATTTCCTGCGTAAGTCGGTGGTTTTTATAAAATAAGGAAATAACCATAGCCCCACGACAAACCCTAAAAAAAAACCTTATCTAAAAAATCGTTCGTATCGCCACCCCCGGAAAGTGGAATTCGCAAGTATGGAAATAATCGAGTCACATTTGTAGGAGTCTAGTACTCCAGTTCATGTATAACACGTTTTAAATGGAACAGATTTACAGGAAATCGACCTTTGTTGAGAAATACCGCAAAGGTCTGCAAAAATAATAAATGCGCATGAAAGGAAAATGAAATTGCATTCAGGTCGAGCAAATACTTGCATCTACATTTGCCGAAACATAACTCGAATTTCTCGCAATTAACGGAGAAAGTAATAAATGCAAATCTGTATTAATGACAACGAAGGGTTACTGTGATATTTTGTATACTCGTGAAAAGCCTGACCTAAATACATCAAGATGAATATTTTATCAAACATGCACGTGTTTTATCACCCACATACAGGTCATAGAGTATTTGTAAACAAAAAAAGAAACAGCTACAACTAAGAAAGTTTCAACAAATATACCACCTACGGTTAATTTGTAAGACGTAACATTTATGTAATTCATTTTCATTAATTCGTTTGCTTTGAACAAATTGAAAATAATAAATAGTTGTACATTACATGAACCGGCTTTGTCATAGTACAATGCCTAGTTCATTCCAGTCTGAACTCAAATCTTCTTCCTGTTTGTTACCATTTCCCCCATTATTGGCCATATACTGTACATGTACATGTACAGAATTAGTTTGAAATGGGGCTGCTGTTAGTTTGGATATTTATCTTTCCTTGTCAGAATGGTTTTATGAACTTGCCTTCATGATTACGGCATAAAGTTAAAAAGAAATGATTAGACGTGATAAAACGGGCATTATATTGTCTCTAAAAACGGCTAACCTGTAGAGAAATGGCATTGTTGCCGGAACAGAATATCCTTATCAAAGAAACGTATATTTTTTGTTGCCTTTCAAAAAATCTATCAAACAAATGTATTAAGCTTAATTCTTATAAATTTTGAAATTTTTTTAATTATCCCTTATTCAACCGCTTTATGATTTTATTATTTCTACAAGTAATGTCGTACAAAGCATAATGCGTATATTTAAAAAAATCAAGAAATTTTTTTTCTGTTAACATGTTTATTAACCATTTAAACCATTGATGATAGGATACAAAAATCTTACTAAGTTAACGGCTTTTCCATTGGACTTAAAAAAGATGTAGTCTATATTTCATATAATCCAACATTATCTTTCAGAACTGTACTTGACTATGGCTTAGTCACGAATCTTGTGGTTTATTTTGTAGATATACAGCATGAAATACACTTAAAAAACTGATCATAAATTGAAAATTGAACTTACAGTAGGCCTACATGTAATATTTAGAAGAAAAAAATAGGATAACGTTTACTTTTTAAATAAGAGCATTAGAACTAGTAGGCGGATGTAGAATCAAGCAGAAAGTCTTTCATGAATTTTTTTTTTCAAAAAACCAACACTGTAAATAAAAAACAGCTAGGAATGCAATTTCTGGTTGAAAGGCCGAGCCTGCTCAGTTCTACGACCTCCAGTTGACCCTAGTAGTCCGATGGGTCACTACAATAATCCGCTAATCGTGAAAAGCACCCAGGAAGTGAGGGTGTCAATGCACCCTGCTAGTGCATACATTACTGTCCGTTTTTATAGGTATTTTTTTCTAAATTTTATTATTATAATTCTTTTTACGTTTTATTTCTGGTATTTTCTCATTCCATATGGTCAAGCTGGGAGTTTTCAGAAGCAGTCATTTTGAATTTCCTACCTATAGCATGCCCATGATCTGCACAGATCACTAACCTTATTTCTTTTACTCCATGTAAATGTATGTTCCTATTTGCTATCAATCTTATCTGGGCTAGAAACAAGCACTATTAACATTTATGGTGCAGGTGGTTGATCGAACAGGGATCAGTTTGCAATTCTAGTTTATCGAACCTGATTTTAAATGCCAAATCTAATTGACTTTTACGGCCATCCAAATCTTTTAGCTCAGGAATAGTCGGCGAAATTACTTTCGATACACAGATTTTCACTCGTAACATTTACAGGGCTGTGACACAGATTCGCAAAAAATGGAAAGCAATGCACAGGAAAATGATAAATATGGCAATGTTTTCTGAAATCTGAAGCATGCGTATTGAAACGAATTTTCTTACAAAAATGTGCTGTGATAACGGTTAGAGTATATGAGTCAAGGCAAAGTTAGGAAGCACTGTATACATGTATATTGTATCAAATAAAATAATATAAGGGTAAATTTGACAGTGCCATACATTAATCTTAGATGTTTTGTTGTGTGATGTCAAGTTTGGCAACAGCTTCAAATACTGTTCTTCTGTTTGTGCTGCAAGTGTATAGCACTAAAGTTTGTAAGGATCATGAATACGGTTTCTTGAAATAAATTAACACAACCTATTTGAAGTCTGATGTTGCAAGACTTCCCATTTCTAAAAAACGATCGTGTAATATAAATACAATCCCCATGCATTGGACCCAAAATAAAAAATTATACATGTTAGCGGTACCGCTATTGTTGCATTCAATAATTCTGACCTTCAGGCACATTTGGTTTCGATATTCTATTCAGTTTACTTTTTTTCTACTTGTTTACAGACACAGTAATAACATTTGTCAAAATCAAATATTTTAATATGTTATTGTATACTACCATTGTATTGAATGTCACGCACAAATTATGCCCATTGTAGGTATCAAATTCTTGCATGCTCATACATTTTCATGGGTTTAACAGATTAAATACATGTAGTTTACTGTATATACACCAAGGTACAATATGCCTGTATCTTACATCATTTTTTTAGATATTCTTGTGAATCTATTTCACAGTGCTTAACTGCATCTATGATATGAGATTGCAAATCTATTCAATATTCATTTTCAGGGTTATCCATCCTTGTATGAAATTTCGCGGCTTTTTTTACATTACATGTAGTCAGAAAGTCAAGAATTATTTTTAAAAAAAAGAAACCCCCTACAATTGTATATTGGGTGTTTATAGCTGCTAGTAGTGCATGAGCTTCAAAAAAATTTGATTGCCATGGGGAGATTAATTCAAGCGTTTAACAGAACAAAAACAACATTCATTTTAAAAATGGCGATATTATCTTTTATCATTGTTTGTTAATAGTCGAAGTTAAATTTGATCCAATTTAGCGGTTACTCATCCCACAATTAGAACGCGAGTGTATGATAAATTGGACAAACTGGATCCCATTATTTGAAGTTTTTTTTATATTTACTATGCATATATCTGAGGCTACTGTGCCAATCAGAGTTGGCAAAATTTATAATTTTGAAAGAAAACCCTGTTGGTTACATATGGTTGAACACAGATGGTGAAAAAAGCATCTGTTTGCTTTCAGTTTTCTAATTATCCGGGCATGTACCCCACAATGCGTTAAAAAGAGTGTTTTTAATCACGGATTTTAAAAAGATATAATCACGTTACAAAAACATATCAATTTATAGTTTGCTAAGGTAAAGGATATTCTTATGTTCCATCAATGGTAAACGTAAACGTTAAAAATTCCAATACTATGACAAATATAAGGAAGGTCACCATGTACATGCAAGTACATATGAAAACATCATGTGTATGTTACCGCACTACATAGGTGGGCCACATGCAACAGGGGGTTAATGGTTGAAAACTGATTTTTGTCTTCCCAACTACATGTATGGTGGTACTTAAGAGGCATAAATAAATATCAAGTGCGGTAAACAAGTTAATAACAGTAGGCGGAGCCTACCGGTCGCTCGACCCACCGGCTTCTGGAACCTCCTTGAATATAATCTATCTGACATGAAGTTTAAAAAAATGGATTTCGTGTAAATGTGCACCGTCTGGCGGTAAAAGAATGCATATCTTTAATGGTAAAACAAAAATTTTGCCTTGTACCATTTTTTTTTTCTTTAAAACTTTTCATAGCCAAATCAGGGTGGCCGGTGGCCCAGAAGACCACCTTGAACGAAGGACGAAAACTGATATCTGGTTTTTCATCTTTTATTTTCAGACGGCCTTTCCTACGTCTACACTGACGTCAACAGTCACCGTGCCAAGAAAGTGTCGGAGACCGCATTAGGAGACGCCCTGAAGCACAACTGTCGTGGTCTGATGACCGATTTAACCCCCCAGATCGACGCCATCGTTGACCACGACAACGACTGGTCAACATGTATCTTCATCAAGGGCAGAACCGTCCACCACAACTTGGCCCGTTGGGAGAAGAGGTCCATCGTGGACACCCTGGCCATGTTCCTCAAGTACCACCCGATCAGCGCATCGATGGCCATCGAGCAAGGCAGAATTGCACTCTTCGACGGCAACCGTTTCGCCGTTCTCACGGTTAAGGAACACGGAGGTTACTGGGAGGATCTCAGTTCGGTGGTTTACAAGGTGGCCGACTTCAGGGAGGCCAATGGCGCCTACTTGGAAGACGAAGCCGGCAACGAAGGCCCCGCTGAAGAATAAGAACCGAAATGATTTTTTGCGTTTTCACGAGGACTGCGCCGTCTGGTGCAATGCAGCAGAACTGCTCCATGCGGGGTAACGCGCACGATCCGGTCCAATCAACCGAACACGGGGTTTTGCAATAACGATAGAAAAACCTTGGGCACTTTGTCGTACAGCTCAACGCTAGTTGTAGAAAACAAAGTATTTATCAAGGTTTTTCAAGGTTTTCGAAACAGGTTACTTTTTGGAGTCAGAAAATTCAGTAGAACATTTATATCCCAACACAAAATCCGGCTAAAGGATTCGCAGTGAGTCAAATGGAGCATTTCTCAACAGCCTTCAGAGCAGCTCTTTTAATTTAGTCAATGGCGTCACGAGGCTTCTCAAGGACCTCAACTGCGCATTGAGCACCCGCAGTGCATTTCTGAATTCATCTGAAAAAGCCAGAGGTCGAAGCAATATAATTCATTGAGTGGGCTAATCGCTGCAAAATGGTATACTAATTTACTGTATATTAGTACACGTTTACCTTTCATAGTATACATTTTCGTGATTAGTCTCTCGAGGAATTTTGCTTTACCAAATGAATTTGCGGATGAATCAAAGGAAAGGAGAGCTCTACTGGATTCATCCAGCAGATGTCAGTAGATAATATTACTAAACTGCCCAACTTCCCACCGAAGAAAAGCTGGTGACTTTTGTTGGGCAGTACTGCTTCGAAACTTCTGCCATGACATCATTTTTGACACATTTTGAATCCATCATTAAACCCTTTTGTTAGTGATTACAAATTGCAAATTTTTGTATAACTTAATTATAAACTGCAAAAGCGTCCTTAATGATGTAATTTAAACTGCCCAAAAATCATCGTTAACCAAAATACTCGTTAAAAAGTAGTCATCTCTGAAGTCAAATTCAGACCGAATTTGATGTTTAGATATGAGACGGCAATCAATGGAACTCCGAAATCATAAGTTTTAACAAGGGTTTTATGAATTTCTTCGGCAAGACAATGTAGCGTTAACCTCGCATGTGACGTCATCAGTAGCACAGCAGCCAGCGTGAAAACGTGAACGGACACAACTGAACACTTTACGAATGGGGGGATTGGTCAGTTGGGGAGGCAGTGGTTGGGTGACAGCTTCAACGGGTGGACAAGCCGCACGCCATCATGATCATCCCCGAGACAATTCCATTCAACAATAGGACAGACCTACACCTATAACATCCGATTGCTCTTATTTCGTCCACACATCTTTATCATACCTCATTGCTAGCGCTCAAATGGGTCGGACAACAACGACAACTTCCTGGGTCTGATACATGAACTCTGGTTGAGGATATCATTTCTTCCCCATATTTAACAAGCAACGCCTTCCAAGCGCTGAAGTATGTGAACGGGATCGTTTGAATACTGTTAATACAATGACCAGCTAGCAGAATAGGGGCAAAATACTGCGAAGGAATGCATATTTTTCCCCATATTCTGCAATTTATACATAAAAAGAATAGCAGAAACGTTTTCGTTTTAACCCATTTTAATGTGTATTTGTTTGTAATAGCTCTGTCATTTCTTATAACAGTTAATTTGCGCCCATTTTTAACACATTTTTTTTCCTATCCTTTCCTCCAAACTTTTGCCATCCAATAGTTTTAAAGAGAAAAGGCACCAATTTGTCGACTTGTGTAAATAGTTCTTTGATACGCAGCAATCCGTTATGTAATTACGTCTTATATATTATTCCGAGAAGATCGCTGTTTCGAAAGAAAACTCTGGCCCCGTCCACACGTGGGAATTATAGGATTAACGAACTGTGTGGACGCAGATCAAAATTGTATTTCCGTAAAAAAAATTGAGGGCAACGCAGCGTGGAGTTCGAGAAATTGAAC
Organism: Megaphyllum sjaelandicum; assembly: GCA_034698745.1. Lineage (NCBI taxonomy): Eukaryota > Metazoa > Arthropoda > Diplopoda > Julida > Julidae > Megaphyllum > Megaphyllum sjaelandicum. The sequence continues at coordinate 5,197 of JAQGBX010000388.1, read as the reverse complement.
TGTATTTTCGAGCTGGAACATAACGTTCATCCGAATTAAATTTAATAATGGATTAGAATCCGCGTCATTTTATTTATTAACCCAAAAATTTCTCTTTCTGTAAGCCTAAGCACATCTCAATGTTGAAAAGTAAAAAACGTTCAATTGTAAACGATGAATAAATGTTTGTTATTTTACGGTTATTTTACCTGAAATCTGAGTCAGATGGCTTTGATGGGGTGAATTGCGACTGGTCCACCATAATGTGTTTTTCATGTTAATGTTACAAACGTATTAAAAACAAAATCCTGTTCATATTGCAAAGAGAAAAAAGTTTCAAAAATCTGGATCACCACAAACGATTGCCACGAGACTTCTGAACTGGTTTTGATTTTATAAATTTCGTGTTGACGACGCCTATTAAATTTGAAAGTAATGCGAACACGTTAAAACCAAAAGTGGGGAAGGGCAACCCAAATTACCAAACGAGATTTGTGAACCTCTCGATATTTCCCAAATGTATTATTTGGACAAATTGAAAACAATACAGTATTGATAAGCTTTTAGTTTTCAGGATCATGTTCATCATGCCAACAGTTAAAAACATCAACGAAATAAGATTCGTGACTTCATCAACAGTGGAGAAATCATTAGAAATACTCGTCAATCACTATCTACATGACCTTACTTTGAATTGTTATTTTTACACAGATCAAAGGTCCAACACAGGCTAGTCGGGATTGTAGAAAAAGGTACGTATTAAGGATTTGAAATGTACAATGGTTGAAAGTGACATTAGAAATGACACTTTTGGCATTCGTGGATTTTTTGTCGACTTTAGGACAGCCAAAATGCCATTCGTAAAGCTTCTTTCGTAATGGTACTTCAAATGCTACCGTGAGAACAGCACGTGGTTAAATTTGAAAGTATACCGCGAACATGTGAATACTAAAAGTGGGAAAGGGCAACCCAAAATGTTGGAATTACAGTATCTACAAACACTGACAACAGTTTCACAATGATTACATTTACGGTGTTCAACGATGTTTTTTTCCTGGAACTAGTGAAAATATAGTATAAAAATCTACAGCAAACGTTTTCGATTTGTCATAATGCGATAAACCGACTTGATTATAAATCTTATAACATATGACATATCATTAGCAAATTTAAAGTTCTCCTAGGAAGCAACTCGGATGAATTTACTTCATTATTTTGAGTTTTAAACTGAATTTTACAAATTTCCATACCATAGACTTAAAATTTTAAGTCATAATTCGATAAAACTGACTTGTTTATATATCTTTTAACGTAACACATATCATCAGCAAATTTAAATTTCTCCTAGGACGCAACTCGAAAGAATTTCCTTCATTATTTTGAGTTTTAAACTGAATATTAAGAATTTCCATACCATAGACTTAAAAGTTTAAATCATAATTCGATAAACTGATTTGTTTATACATCTTTTAACACAACATACATTATGAGCAAATTTGAAGTTCTCCTAGGACACAACTCGGAAGCATTTACAACTTCATTATTTTGAGTTTTAATCAAATTTTAAGAATTTCCATACCATTGACTTAACATTTTAAGTCATAATTACATAAAACCGATAAAATAAGGACTTAGTACCTTATAATGGTACATTCTTCCGAGCTGAGTTTCAGGAGAAATTAGAACTTGCGCATCATAATGTTCCTTTTTCAGATGTACAGACGAAACAATTTTATCGAATTATTGCTTTAAAGTTAATATCCCCGGTGCGTAAAAGTTTTAAATGGTAAATTTTAGGAAAAATTTACATTTGCGCAGTATGATCGTCATGTATTAAGATGTAAAAACAATTCAGTTTTATCGAATTATCACTTTAAATTTTAAGTCAATGGTAAGGAAAGTTCTTAAAAGTCAGCTTTGAGTTTTAAATATTGAATTTTAGGAGAAATTTACATTTGTGCAGTATGATTGTCATGTATTAAGATGTAAAAACAATTCAGTTTTATCGAAATATCACTTTCAATTTTAAGTCAATGGTAAGGAAAGTTCTTAAAAGTCAGCTGTGAGTTTTAAATGATAAATTTTAGGAGAAATTTACATTTGCGCAGTATGATTGTCATGTATTAAGATGTAAAAACAGTTCAGTTATATCGAATTGTCTATTTTTTTCATTTCTCTGTCTTGCTTCTCTTCCACACACCTTTTCAACTTCCTTCACCCCCCCCCCCACCATTTCTTGTAGATATACGTCTGGAAATGAGCAGAAAAAAATCATTAACGGGTAATAAATAACCAATTTTTTAGTATTATTAATTTTTCTGTTCAAGAATAGATTTTGTTGTTGTTTTGTTTTCAATAAAATGGAAAAAGGAATTTTTGTGGCAAATTTTCACCATAAATTCAACTTTAAATTTCGTTGTAATGTATTGATATAAAATACCAGTATACCACTAAAAATACTAAAAGGTGGTTGCGGATTAGCATGATTTTAAAAGAGTGTTAAAAGAAAACGCTTGGACGCAATGCCATTGTGCGTTTATTTTTATTCAAGTACTATTTTAATTTTCTTAAATATTTCATCAAATTTTTAATTCGTACATTCGCCGAAAATTTTATGTGACATTGGCATATTGAATCAATTATTATGTCAATTACTGGAGTAGATGGTCTGACATTTCTCTATGCAGTACATGAATGTACCAACGGTCCAGCACACTCGGGTTGTGAAGGCTTTGCTGAATGTAAATAAAAGCACTGGAATTTACGAATGGCCCCTAACCAAGTGCTTGGCAAGAAGTCCTAAAGCTTTAGCGCTTTTATATGCTGTCATCAAGCATTCAGGCGCTAAAATGTAACATAGCGCGATTGTACAAAACGAAACATTTGCCCCTTTATTTCCTGAATACTAAATAAAGACAACTAAAAGCGCTGAAGATTTAAGACATTTCGTCAATCGCTTGATTGGAGAACGTCCATAAAGGTTGATTTGTTTCATTCCCTTTTACAAATTTGCAATTCCAAGCAAAGGGGCCATTCAAAAAGGACGTCCTCGTGTTTGGGGTAGAGGGGATAACTAGGACACGGACACAATGTGGAGAAGGGGACGATGACCAACTCGGACGTCCACATGATTAAAAAAAAAACGTCAAATAAAATCAGTTCCCAAAGTAAAAGAGAAATTGAGCGCAATATCTCAAGGAGATTTTACAACTTGGGCATGATATTTGTCATAAATGTTTAGTTGTAAACGAGTTAATATTATCGAATTATAACTTAAAATATCAAGTCTCTGGTGATTCAAGAGTCGAAAACTCAAAAAATCTCATAGTAAATTCTTCGAAGGAGATTTCCTAGGAGATTTTGTATTAGGCGCATCATATTCGTCATAAATGTTTAATGATAAACGAGTCAATTGTATCGAATTATAACTTAAAAAGTCGAGTCTCTGGTGATTCAAGTGTCGAAAACACAAAAAAACTCATAGTAAATTCTTCCAAGGGGATTTCCTAGAAGATCTTGTATTTGTCGCATCATATTCGCCATAATTGTTGTTATAAACGAGTCAATTGTATCGAATTATAACTTAAAAAGTCGAGTCTCTGGTGATTCAAGTGTCGAAAACTCAAACAAACTCATAGTAAATTTTTCCAAGGAGATTTCCTAGGAGATTTTCTATTTGGCACATCATAGTCGATAAATGTTTAGTTGTAAACGAGTTAATTGTATCGAATTATTACTTAAAAAGTCGAGTTTCTGGTGATTCAAGTGTCGAAAAAAAAAAAAAAAAACTCATAGTAAATTCTTCTAAGGAGATTTTGTATTTGGCGCATCATATTCGTTCTAAATGTTGTTATAAACGAGTCAATTGTATCGAATTATAACTTAAAAAGTCGAGTCTCTGGTGATTCAAGTATCGAAAACTCATAGTAAATTCTTCCAAGGAGATTTCCTAGGAGATTTTGTATTTGGCGCATCATGTTCGTCATAAATGTTGTCATAAACGAGTCAATTGTGTCGAATTTTGACTCTGGTGATTCAAGTGTCAAAAACTCATAGTAAATTCTTTCAAGGAGATTTCCTAGGAGATATAAGGTCATCTTTTCTACATCCATATGCAAACTTGGTTGGTCAAGCATTCCATTCCCAGAAAACAAATTTCGAATATGCCGCGTTTTTTTCCAACCTATTTTTATCTGCACGTGCTCAAGAAGCTGGCGAGCGCTTTGTGTATTCTCTGCGTGTCTCTCTGCGTAAACCGTTCAGCTCCTTAAACGCTACCGCTGCGGAAATGACGTTACAGTAAACGAATGTGTCACAGTATCACCAATGTGTGAGAGGTGATTAGTACATTCAGTGACATCGACATATTTTATTTGCACCGGTGTACCCTACAAGGTGAGGCATAAGTCTGTAAAGTCTTTTGGCGCCTGCTGCCTGCAATAGTGCCGATTTAACAGATCTAAATTTAACAGATTTATGTCTCACTTTGTAGCCTACACCGGTGCGCACCAGACTGACCATCTCAATTCGCCATAAGACAGACCGTTTTTTTTCTCGGCCAGTTTTGGAGGATCAAATTCGGCAAAATGATCCGATATTGATTGTGATAATGATTCGGCATTTGTTTGCAGTTTAAGTTAGGCCATCTATAACCTTTATTTTTGACAACATATTTAATTACAACCAAAGGGCGAACTGTCATGATCATAGCATCAGTGCACAGTCTACAAATTCTAAAGGTTATGCAGCAAGACATACAGTACATGTATAGGGTGAACGACTCTCCCATAGTCCCATACATAAAATCACTCTCAATAAGTGTTCGTTTATTCTACGGCGTGTTTTCTACTAGTTACATGTATGCAATTTAACGCAAAACGTTATTTCTCATAGTGAAAATTGCAACTGCATGCCAACTGGTACATTACCTTACCAAACACTCACAATCTCAAATTTAATTTCTCTGAAGCATATTGTGTAACTCCGATTATCATTTGAAGCGTTCCATGTTTTTCTGGGACTGACGATTCAAGCAACGTGACAACATTTAACACCAAGCAATTTAAGGTATTAATCGGCCTTTAAAAGTTTATTGATTCGTGGTTAATATAATTAAGGGTTTGCACGAAATGTAACATATATATACAGTAAAACCTGGAAAAGTGACCACCTTTGAATGGTGACCACCTGTTTATGTTGACCACTTTTTAGTGTATTG
>JAQGBX010000387.1:0-37803 GCA_034698745.1 Megaphyllum sjaelandicum | reverse complement strand
TACATGTACGTGACTTCACGACTTTCAAAAAATGACATTCGTAAAGCTAGCGAGATAACGAGTTGTAGAATAGTCTTGTTAGTTTACCCGCAATGGTTTAACCTGCTAATTATTTGATTGTGAATTACATTTATCGGAAAATGACGAGTCTGCGATTAAAAAGCAAGATACAGAATATCGTATTGATTTACGAGATACAAGGGTTAAATTAAAAAGGTTTGGTTTAAAAGGATTGAGTAGTTGTGATCACAGAAAAAATAACATTTACCATCCAGAGCGAAAACTGCGAAAAAATGCCAAACTTCATCACATATTTTTAAAAATAGTTCCGCATAGATAATTTTTTTTGGACAAGTTTGCAAATTGTTTTAAAAAAATCGCATATTTAAAAAGCGATGGCAAATATTTCAAATAAATCTCAAATTTAAGTAAAATTCTCAAATTTGAAAAAATCGCAATTTTTTTTAAATAAAATGCTCAAGTTTTTGAAATAAAACCCTGCACATTTCTTCACAAATTTCGCAGATATACATGTATGAGACAAGCCGCAAATGTTAACACACGCAGAATTCATATTGATGAACTGACTAATCGCAATTTTTGAATTAAAAATTCGCACTTGTTTGAGCAAAGTTAGCGGATGAGTGATTAGTATTTATAGATGTGGCATTTACATCGTAAATACTAAATAGAACATTTTTTAAAAACTTTCTGGCTCCTCCTTCCCGTCATACCCACGCCGCTCGGGTGATCGAAGACCACCCCCTGACACACTCGTCGTTACGCTACTGGGTAAAAGTAACTCATTCATTCATTGTTTTAATAACAGCGATAAACGTGAATTCGACATTTAAAGTTTTTCCTTGAATACCTGTCTTTTTATATTCTCAACCGGCATCTAACAAAATCCCGCTAAAACTACATGATATTCGATTGGTTGTTTTTCCTTCGAAGTTCATGTTACGACGAAATGAATTAAGGGATACCTGAAATATCAGCCAATTTGGCATTCCATGACCATTGAAACACAAACCACTGCATTTTGTCGTTAACGAGAATAGGAAGCATTTGGTAGCCCATGTACAGTACAGTATATACAGTCACGTATACGATGTTGGTGCTTTTTTTGTACACTCCACGTCTATACCGCCTCACATGCATGTTATACTGTATTTGAACAGCTATTTGAATGTACAGCAATTCAGGTACATGTAAATCAACGGATTTTGTTTATTTAGCGTTTTCACTATTTTGTGTTCACATCGCCCCCGAGTATCCTATAACAAGATGTCTGCGGTCATTTAGCCACAAACCAGACATTATGCCAAAGAAATAACGTAAATTAATTTTGCGACAAATCTAATTTTAATCGCATCGATTGAAAAATGGATATCATTCTTTGTTATTTTATAGTTAAGTGTTTGGCTAATAGATGTACGGTATGTGGAAAAATGGTGTACTTTCCATGAAACCCATTTAGTTTATCGTATGGATTTCTATAGAGTTGGCTACAGTGGCTACTTCGTTGTTAACTATATATAAGCGGTTCTTTGAATTTCGTACTGTAATAGGTGAATTATTCGGTAAATTGAACACGCTCACGACGTGCACAATTTCTGCACGGCGAGCTCTATATAATGTGTATTTACATGTAAGTGATGGGCAAAGGGAAGCAACCTGTTAGCTCATTACGCGTTTCTCCGAATTGCGTTTGAAGCTAAAAGGGCAATGTTTTTAATTGATAACTCGGTAAATTATTTCTCTCCGATTACAAACGCGCCAACTTGGTATGGAGAACTTTGTTTCCGGACTCCGTGGTGGAAAAAAAGGAGGCGACCCGTCCTGAAGAATCATGCCCATAAACTTTTCATGGATGGAAATGTTGCATATGCAATATGTAGCCTATACTAATAGGTGTACGTGCATGGTCTACATGTACATGTAGGAAATCCTTTCGCCAATTCGGTGATTCACCGTAATAGGCCCTTTGCCCGAAGGACATCAAGACGATATCATCTGATCGTTGGGAAATAGGATGAACGGTTGCAAACGAGCCAGTAAAGTCATCGCATTGGCACGTATAGAAAAAAAAGTGCATTGGCTAAGCTTAACATCACTGCGGGGAATTTTAATATATTCTTCTATCTCAAAGTGTGTTGACTGAATGACAAAGTATATCGCAGCAACAACGTGTAGACAGTTATATTGTTGTGTTATACAGTTCGTACTGCGTTGTAAAAAAGAGGACACTAAGCGTTTGTTTATGATCACAATTGGGTTGCTGAAAACTGCCTGGGATTTAAAACAAAGAAAGATTTACGCACTCGTGTAAAAGGAATGATGTCAACGAATACATGTAGGTGAACATTTTAGAAAAGACATCGTTATGTTTATTGAATTTACTACCGTATTGAGAGGAACGTATTTGAAATCTTATCCGACTTAACTTTTTATTGGGACGTTCATTACATGCATATCGAGAATAATGTCGACTAATTGTCCTATATAAAACTAGTCACTCATTATGAACGTTCTTAAAAATCATTCCTATACTTTATTTTGTTTTTAATTATGTGCAGAATCTCTGCTTTCAGTAAATGAGACTTGCTGTTATACTGTGCATCGATTGTCAATATGGCCATATTGGCCATAAAATCCTTTCAACTTTAACCAGAGCTATTTTGAAAATAATTTTCATGTATGCATTCGAAGTTCCGCATACATGCACTAACTTCTTTATAACAAAAATATTTCTATAGAAACGTTTCATTAGTTTTGAATTATTTAGGTTCTTTTAAGTATATACTTCCATGCCAATAAATTAGAATTTATTGGCATGCGGTATATAGTGCACCATAATGTATGCTGCGCTATCCGATCCTTTTTGAAACAGAATTGCGAATGTCGATACTTCTACTTAATTTCTATCATTTCAATAAGATTTTTAACTCAAGATTAATAAAACATATAGCTGTATACTTAGCTTGCAAATGCACTAGCGAATTTTCTTATAAGCAATGCTTGCCACGTATTTTACTATGCGTTGCTACATTTTCGTGGCATATTTCTTCAATTTCCATCTAGCCATATTTTTTACTTCATATGCAATATTAAATGTGCGCAAACTACTTTCAAAATTCCGACAGCGCCGATGCAGGCCTAAATAAACACGACTTCTTGCATGTGCTGTATGTAAATCAATTGAAAAAGTGTATGCATTTCCATCCGTGCCAAAGTGTATCGCGATGTTCTACCATATTCTGTATTTAAAATGTCATAGATATGCGGACATATCACAATTTCTACTCTGTATAATAATATTCTAAATAAAACTAAAATTTATTCAAGTTGTAGATAATGCGGTTTAGTAAGAAAATACTTTAAACCTGCCATCGGTATTGTTAAAAAAATTATGAGATAAGTAATCTTGAAGGCAAATGCGCAAGTGGGTTACAGCAATCTTTAAAGTAAATATTATCATGTTTACCATAATCAAATAACCTTAAGTCATATGCATAAAATCTTGTGTGAGATAAAATACATGCATTTGGATAGGTTTTTATTGAGCATTCATAAGTTAAGAAAACCCAATCTGCGCATTTACCTCCAAGATAAAGTATATTGTCACAATTTTTAACAATTGATAGGTTTTAGGCATTCGTTTGATAAAATCTAAAATTCGCAAAAGGCGACAGCAAATTGAAAATGCGTGTAAATGCAAACTACTGAATGCTTTCCATGGAATCAGTAATTCGTCAAGAAGTTGCGCATTTACTGGTATATGCAAATTTTGCAAGAGGAATTAGCAACTTCCAATTTCTATAGAAGGTACTATGGTTATGTTATGAAATGTTAGTACAAGTATTTCAAAATCTTACATTTTCCAATGCTCTTACTTATCATTTATTTAAAGCTTTTCGCTTGTTATGATGCCTTCATTGTAAGTTTTTCAGAAAGACAAGTACATGTTAACGTCATATTTATCATGCGTTTCTACATTCGAGATTAGCCTTAGTGTCATTCAAAAAGGACGTCCTCGTGTAGGGGGTAGGAAGATAGGTTGAGTCACGGACACAGTGTGGACAGGGGGATGGAGAGCGGTATCACGTCCAACTGGGATGCCACTCGATAAAAAAAAAATGCCAAATAAAATCAGTTCCCGAAGTAAAAGGGAAATTAAGCGAAATATCGCGTAGGTGACGTGTTATAAGTTGGAAACGTCAGTAAACAGGGTACCTCCAGTCCTGGAAAACCAGGAAAAGTCAGAGCATTTAAACCCTCAGGGTCAATTTGCAAACTTTTTTCCAGTATAAATTTGCAAAATTTTCATTTTTATCGAGCATAAACTTGCAAAATTTTCAACCTTTTCCGTGGTAATCTATACAAATTTTTCCACGCTTTCTCGAAGACAAATTTGCAAAAACTTTCCAAGTTTTCCCGAGGAAAATTTTCAACATTTCCCACGTTTTCCACAAGTAAAATTTTCAACATTTTCAACTATTTTCGAGTACAAATTTGTAAAATTTTCATCAGCTTACGAGGAGAAATTTTCAAAATTTCCAACAGAATCTGAGGACAAATTGGCAAAATTCTCAACCATTTCAGAGTACACAATTTGCGTTTTCCGAGTACAAATTTGCAAAACTTGCCATATTTTCCGAATACAATTTTTTTTAAATTTCGGACGTCCGAATGGGGGGAGGGGGGGATGGACCTGATTGACCGGACACAATGCGGACAGGGGGTATGGGGGAGTCCAATTTTGGGGAAATGTTGAGGACGCCTTTTTTGAATGGTCTCTAAGAAAAATATACAAGTTTGTTAAGCTGATGAAAAAACTTGCGCAGAATTAATCATTTTTATTCTTACTTATAAGCGAAGTTCTTTAATTAATTGCTTTATTGTTAAAATAAATAGTTGTTTAAACTTTGCAAATTTCTAATACACATAATATGTGTTGCATTTATCAGATATTTTCCAGTATTTCCTTGCACTTTAACGGCATGTACGAAATTTCGATTATCCGAAAATTTCATTTGCCAACCTCTTCGGATAATTGAGTTTGCTGCATTAGGAAAATGTTAGCAACATGAAAACCAACAATCCATTTGAAATGTATTAGTTGTGAATGTACCGTTTTATTATAGAAAATAAAAAAACGTTCATAAAAACTACCCCTGCTTCCATTGCGTATCACTAAATTGGCGAATTACTATACATGTATAGACAAGTGAAGAAAATATCAATTGGCGGTATATATACAGTTGCCATATTCATATAGTTCGCCGAATATTTAGCGTGTATTTCAGTTCTTCCGCTCTTAAAACCTGCATTTGGATATGTCTAAGTGGAAATTATTTAAATCGGTATAAATTGCGAGAAAAAAATATATAAATCGACATGGGATATTCCAAGCACGACAAAAACGGAAAACGATCCGGCAGCTTCCGTAAATGCAATAAATGTTGCCATTTTATCAGTTTGCAGCGAGGAATATTAAGCTCTGACGTATAAACGAATTCATGGACTTAGCAAATACGTGCGAGTCGAAGGTAGCACTATGGGGACATGTGACAAACACGAGCACCAATAGGATTGTTTGCCAGTTATCGTTGCGCCATCTATAGGCTTTGGGAATTAAGGACATGGCAGTGCCACAGCTAACCAGCATGGTGCAACTAAGCTACCGCTGAGATCAGACGTCATTCTAAACTAAATTAATCAGTCTTTAGCGAATTATTAGGGAATTTTAAACATTGGCAACATTGGGTGCCACGATATCTTAAAGGCGCGTGCGCTGGTTTGTTCGTTCCTCGCTGGTGGTGCAGTTGGAAATGTTTGATTAAATGAACCACATACTTGTAGGTGTGGGCAGGAATATTTTTACCAGAAATCTTCTATGTATTAATAATCCCTCCCATGAGAGAATCCATCCCATATCTTGAAAGCTAGTGTATCATTTTCAGGTGTAAGGGTATACCTACACAACGAGCTTCTTTTTTCAGCCGAAAGCGACTGACAGCCTTTTGCGCATGCGCATTCGAAGAAAACCGAGCCGAGGCAGGCTGAAAAAGTTTACTCGGCATGCGCTAGTGTATGTCAGCCGCTTTCGGCTGAAAAAGAAGCTCGTTGTGTAGCTACCCTAAGGCGTAGGGATCATCTACATACGGCATTTCGATATTTAATTTCAAATGAAGAGTTTTTGCTCTGATGTTTTTGAAAGTTTACTTTTTCATTGAATATTTTGCCAAGATGATGTATGCTTGTCGAGATAACCCACTGCATGCATAGTCTAAATTATACGATTTATGTTAATAATATCATGTCTTTAATTAAAGTTGCAGTAAATGTAAACCACTTCACATATTATTTATTAGCAGACTAGCTTTCTTATTTTTATGAAATTATTTTTGGATTTTCACTCTTAATTGAGCCATATTGAAAGATCTTTTTTACAACTGGATCTGGCAATCAATAACATGCCCAACTTCTTCGTCTTTGCAGTTAGCACCACATACATCGCATTTGTTCGTGTCCTGCAATAAGTGTAGCCTCAGATCCGGTTTCTGTTCCTGATAAGATTAGCCGTTTCTTCAATAACTGCAATTATTCGCGCGAAAATTCAATTCTTTCCTTCAACAGTCCAACCACATGGATACCAATGCTGAAATACTCTGCCAAATTGCGCACGGCCGCTTTTGAAACACTGCTGACGTTTTTATAGAACAGTGTAGGCCTACTAAAACTACATACATTGCATGAATGCATTCTCAAAACTGCATATGTGGTACGAAACCGATGTATTTTAGGCTCCATTATCACTCGTGTCACCAAACTCCGCTTAATCGGATAGAAGCGATTATATTAAAGGTGCTCGGTTCAACACTACCATTTCCCCCCATGGCGATGTTTTGCTGCAAAGGATCTTCTGTACGGCTGTTGTCATGGCATGGACATTTATGTTAATTTGAAACAACAAATGGCCAAGAAAAAAGCCAAAATGGCAATTATGTGACTGAAATGAGAATGGTTTTTTAAGGGTAAGACAACGGCGTGCGAGGCGGATGAGCTGGATTGTTTTTCAGCAGTAAGCCTCAAAAATGATCACCAAAACAAACGTCAAACGGACATGAAAGCTGTAAAAGGATTAGGTCCAACCCGTGCTCGGCATTTTTTAAGCAGCTCTGAATGTAGCTATTGTAGTTTGAGCTATTTCGGAACGTATTTCACATGCATTAGGCGCTGCAAAGTTCAACTGTTGGATTAATATCTTGGAATTAAACGACAAGGCGTAAAATCAACGTCACAGTGTAGGTGGTTATTGAATTAAAAATCCATTAAAACTAGAGCGAAAAAAAAAACTAAATCCGTTCTTCGAGGCAATCAAAATACTGTAAATGACATGGGGAGGTATAGTAGAAGAAAAAGGTCAAATTGTGTTGCACGTACAGTATATATATACTGTATCTATGCACCTCGATAACACATACAGTATCTGGCTGTTGGATTTAGAGAAATGTATTCATGGAAAAACTTTAACACAAAGTAGTAATTCATTTCAGTCATATTTTAAGAAACTTGTTGATTGCATAAAACTTCCTGTTAGAAATATGCTTTACCTTTTAGCTCCATGTACTGTACATGTAAATCAGCTTGGGCTCCTCCAGACCTGGAAAAGTCAGGGAAAACTCAGGGAAGACTGGTTTGTTTTGAAAAATTCAGGGAAATTCAACGCAGTCATGGCGATCCAAAATTTATACTTCTACAAGGTCAGCTCAATGCTCATTTTCCGAGTAGAAATTTGCCAAAAAATTTCCACATTTTCGGAGTACAGATTTTCACAATTTTCCCCGTCTTCCTTGTACAAATTTACAATTTTCCACGTTTTCTGAGTATTATTTTGCAAAATTTTCCACGTTTTATGACTACACATTTGCAAAATTGTCTACGTTTTCCGAGTAGAAATTAGCATAATTTTCCACGTTTTCCGAGTAGAAATTAGCATAATTTTCCACGTTTTCCGAGTAGAAATTAGCAAAAAATTTCATGTTTTCCGAGTATAGAAATTAGCAAAAATTTTCACGTTTTCCGAGTATAGAAATTAGCAAACTTTTTCACATTTTCCGAGTATAGAAATTAGCAAAATTTTTCACATTTCCGAGTATAGAAATTAGCAAAATTTTTCACGTTTTCCGAGTAGAAATTAGCAAAATTTTTCACGTTTTCCGAGTGCAAATTTTCAAAATTCTCTAGGTTTTCAGAGTACAAATTTTCTACATTTTCTGAGCAAAAATTTTTAACATTTTCTAAATACAAAATGTTCCTATTTTAAATTTTTTTTAAAAAAATCTATTAATTTTCAAAATTGTCGTTAGTAAATTTAAAAAAATATTTTCCAGTGTCAAATTTGGAAAATGTCCATTTTTCATGTTGTCATTGGTCAGGGAAATTTTTTTTAAAACCTGGAAAAGTCTGGGAAGTTGAAAATGAAATTTCTGGGGGAACCCTGTAAATGAACACCTCGACGCTTTTACAATCCACATCGACAACGATCGACTCGTCACCTTGCGGCAGGGTTACAGTCTAAAGAATGAAGCGATTAACGAAGAATTGTACATATATGCCCTCTGATGGGTAATATTTTTCTTGCTTCTGCTTTTTTGTTGAATGACCGAAACAATGCCACTGGTGTCATCGGCGGTACCATACTGCATAGATGCATGCGTTGCTGATGGAATGTATTTCACTGGCGACATTTTTAAACACGTTAGCAAAAGTATAGTATTCCTCAATGAGGCTGTAAACAGTCATTAGCCTCAGCCATAAATGGAGGGAGATTCTTAAATTTTAAATAGACACTTTAAAAAGTTTCGGTTGCACTGATTGTTATGTTATATGTTAGCGTGGCACAAGCTTTACGCTTATGTGGTTACACAGTGGTAAAATGTTATCTTTATACTGTATATAAAGAAGAGCTATATGTTTCGGGCGTTATGGATGGATGGCTGGATGCTTGCCTGGTCCCGGGGCCGCGGTTATACGGAGCCCCATGGCAGAACATTTTTTGTTTGTTTTGTACACGATGACGCAAAACGAGTACAAAACGAAAAAAAAATCTTCCGCTACGGGGCTCCATATAATGTACATGTATGTTTTGTGGTTTGTTCATTAGGCCTACTTCGCCGCTTCCACTCGATCGCTATGTTCTATTGCTAAGCACAGCCCGGGCATAGCCGGGAAAATCAGCTAGTTGAGTTGCCCTAATACATAGTATGATAGCCTGTGTAGTTTGTTTTACCTTATCTATTGATTTTCACTTAACAGTTGTAGGTTCGGTGTAATCAAATGTAAACAACGTTACGGACCAGGGTTACTGAATTCGACAACAGGACCATTGTAGATCCTTTTGGCATTTGAAGTTTCTTAGTAAGACTATATTCCTGTCTGTCGTGTTTGTAAGGCGGAGTGTTAGATAGGTATACCATTACTTTGAATCTATTGGACGTAACACGCCATTCAGTTTAGTCCCATTTTTGTTATGCTAAGACTTACATATACTGTCGAGGCATTTGATTATGATGTTGTTTTTCGATATCCACGCAGTGATCCATATGGGCATGTCTGGTGCATGAAAGCGTGTCTAAATTACACCGTCGAAAACACTCTAGGCTTCGTGGCTTTTTGACCATTGGTGGATGTGACAGCTGATCTATCCACTTAATGAAATCCATACTTTCTAGGAAACCACTTTATTAATTAATCGCGCATCTTTGGAAAGAAATCAAATTAGCCGAAAACGGTCGACGTTGCTCGCTAAAATACGCATTTTAGTCCATCTGCCAACGTGTACATTTGGCAATTAAAACGTGAAATGAGCGGAATATTGAACGAAATAATGCATGTACACTGTTTAGCTTGACGACATCGAACAACCAAGAAACTGGATTGACAATTTTTCTGGGAAAGTAAACGATCCACGCTTATAGAAAAACAAAACGAGTGAAATAGCGGCAGTCTACTTTATCGATAATAATGTTGATTTTTACTAATTGAATTTCCAAGAAATGGTCGATTAGAATTATTAATTTTATTTTAATTCTTATGAGAATTTACCGCAGACTTAATTTTGTTCCATCTTACGCAGTCTCGTTAATAGCTTTTAATTTAAAATTCGCGGGGAAGATATTATTTTAAAGGAAACGAGAAATACGATGGCATTCAGGATATAGAGATAGAATCGAAAACCTTTAGCTAAACCGCCGCAATAGGTTGCTCGCATTTCTAGCCAGATGGTGCCACTATCATCTATAGCGCGCTGCTTTTTGAAGTTCTTTCAAGTTGTGAACTTTAGCTGGCCATTTTACAACTGAAACTACATGTATACTATATGAGGCAAGGGTAATCGTGTAAATCGCTCCACCTTTCACGTAAAGCTGCTTTACTTCAATTTTAAAACTTTCAAATAAAAACGTTGGAGGTTTTTCAAAGTTTTTCAGCTGACATTGTATTACTTGGAGGAAAATGAGGTTGTAAATTTGACAAATTTTGTTGTAATATCAACAACCATACTAATGAATGTTTAATTATTTTTTATATTTATTTGTAATTATAATTTTACAAAAGGAATATATCGGGTTTATCAAAACCACTAAATCTCGTGGAAAATGTAGATTTTTGTTCTTTGGTCGAATGCAGAATTTATCTGAAGTTTTGTGCAAGCAAACATTATTTGAAATAATATACTGTATACATGTACTATCTAATTTTTATAAAATCTAAATAAATAAGAGTATGTATAGTTTCAGAAGAAATCCTCCTGATGACATCAGAAGCGTTTAAATTTCATTTCAAAAAACCTTCATTCCACCTGTTTAACCTTTCAACGGTTACACGGTAAAGACGTTGGCGTAGTGTTTATGAATGACATTACAATGTAGCATTCTAAAAATCACTGATAGAAAATGATTGCCCAGTGTTTGCGTAAGGAAATTCATCGAATTTTAATCGTCCTTGAGTCCATTTTATGTCTGATCGAAACCCGAAAATGTATTTTTACGTTTTGTCGAAAAGTGAAAAAATTTGTTTTAGATGTAAAATAGACAATGTTCTTGCGTGAAAAGGGAATTTTTTGTTATCACAATGCCGTGTGCCAGGAAATCTGATGGAATTTCTTGCATGTTGGAAACATTCCCGCTTTACATCCGCATTGCTTTATCCCCGCACTTATTTACACCCGTTTAAAACGAGGAATTTATTGGCACTTTGCGCTAGATGGTTATCGTAAGGTGGTCTTTCATTTCACTTTTATATCCTTTATTCGCTATAAACTATCCAGTGCATTCTGAAATTGCTCGCGAAGGGGTTTGCTCTTAGCCATTTACCAACCATCTCGGGTCAAACTGTAGTCAAACCACGCTAGAAATTGGCGAATTCTTATACAATGTTTGTCACATTTTCGCCATGCAATCTCGAAAGGTTGTTTGGTTCTTCGACGTGCTTTATCCTCCAGTAGGTCGGTAATTTAAGGTGAGTGACCTTTTTTGGTTGGGGCACAGTTTTCAAATTGACGTCTATTTACAACTTTTTTAAGGCTAAATAGCGAAACTAATAAAAATGCATGATTGAACGCCTCGTACTTGCCATCTCAACATCGTCGATATTCTCTTTTATAACAAAATACTTTGTTAATTCTCGGTAATCGTTGAACCGTATCTATAGAAGCGAAAAATCGTAACAATTGCAAACTGACGTACCCCTTTTCTCGTAAATTTAAAAAAAAAATCAACAGAAAGCTTTAAATTTGCACTATGCATTCATGAACACACATATCATTTTTTATAACAATAAAGTTTAACTTTCATGCAGTATTTCCTATTTATTTCTACAACTACGGTCTCGCAGGTATATTCTTTGCAAATATTGCTATTCCGAGTTCAGACCTTCAAGGGAATCACGTACATGTACAGAATAACCACGCATTCATCCATAAATACGGGTTATCATACATGCTTTCCTGACGAAGTGCTCTTTGGGCCTTAAAACAAGCATCATCCGAGATTATGATGACTTTGAGATGTCATAAATTCTACTTAATATTGATCCTATACAAGTGCATTTTGATATCAACTCTCTGGGGCGCACCTGATAGCATTAACGAGTACAATTGAGCGTGTTTATCACGAGTTTAGTGGACTAGTATTTTCGGTCCTGAGAAATTCTATTTTACAGTAAATGTTTTGCAAAGTTTGGCCACATGGTGCAGAAAAGATGTCTCATTATGATTAATAACTTGATGCCAGTTATGTATATTATGATTAATAGTGTATATTATATATATATGTATATATATATACATGTATATACTCATGGAATTAGAATACTTTGGAGACATAGCGATGCTCTTTTTATTCTTCCGTCTCTTGTCCTCTAAAAGAAAAACTGAAATGTAAAGTGCTACAAAACGAGATGCATGGTCACGTGATCATGTTAACTATGGAATTGGTGAAATTTTTATTTTGTATTAATATGTTACACTGCTGATTTCTATTCATTTACAACCTGTTTGCAAGAAAATTACCTTTGTGATATTCAGTGGACGAAGCGAGATGATCGACCGGATATGCACATGTATCTCATCATCTGCTGTCATTAAAATTAAGAGGCTCGCTTTTAATGAGCGAGGACCGAATTTGTTTTCCTACATCCAATTTGGTGCTAGTTGACATCTTGGCATCAAATAGATTGTCGTGAATGCCGCTTTTGATGCAATTATAGGTACTGGATTTTTATAATGATGATTATTTTTCCCGTAATGTAAATGTGCAGTTAGCATATTTTGTTCTTCGGTTATGGTAGTCTTGACAATGACATACTGTAAGGCCATCTACGAGGACCACACGCAGTAGGACGTACCTCGATCGCATTATTTAATTTAGTGGTGTTCGTTATGTCACGAGTGATTATTTCATCTCGTGAGAAATCGAATTAGGGTCCTCACGAGTCATAAAAATGAGATATGATGCATGGTAGTATAGTGTAGATAAAACACGGTCACGGTCACTTCAAACATTTTCGTTGACTGAATCAATAACAATCGATTCTTCCAAGTTGCATAACCTACCCTAAAATAGATGTTTGGACCAAGAAGTCCCATTAGATTACTAGCAATTTGCTAAATACATGCTGTAGTGAGCTATGGCATTAAGGTGATGTCCAAATATGTCCTCATTTTTATATTAAAGTTTTTGACGTTTGAGGAAGCATTTCAATATAAATCCCAAGAAGGTCATGGAAAGTTTGTTGCCAAAATAACTTTTAACATTTGTTTTTTTTTGTTGACCGAATGTAACATTCGACATAAAACTGTTTGCTGAGCCAATAGAACCTCATTGGAATACTGGTACTTTTTACCAAAAATGAATAATGGCGTTCTTACGGCACGCATCATACATTTCTTACGGCGTTAACAGTTAAACAACTGAAATCTCTAAATTAATTGCATCACTTGCAGTTGCTTGCTTAGAAATAGAATAAGACGTAAAACGTCATTATTTCAACTTATGTGTTGTGCTCTGCACGATTTCGTCATTTGACCATTGTGATTTTTTTTCCCTTTCGGTTTCCACCTTCGGCAATTACGAAGCGGAGCTTCTCGGAGAAAACCGCACAAAGCTGCAGACCTAGCCATGATAATTTGGTAAACCGTGAACCCTATTTTACGATTTAAGAAATGATAGATTGCGAAATGGTAGACATTGTAAGCACGCTCGTGTAATGCCATTCTAATAACTGGCATCAGTTACTCTATAGTCAGCGTCGGGGCAACGGTGAATTAAGGGAGCGATAAGCAGAAATTTGGGGAGGCGTGGAAGCGAACCTTTTGATAAAGGGTCAATCCGCTGGATATTATGCTCGAATACGATGAGGGAGAATTTAATAACCTGTAAAATACCACACACGTAAACACTGCAAGGGCAGGGCTTTAGTACAACACCGGTAGCTATACCGAACACGTAATTAATAGAGACGTGCAGTATAGGGTGAAAGGTTTGCTATTGAACCTATACCATGGGTTGTTGGGGTTCGAGTTCCAACAGGGCGTGGAACGAATGCTTTTACCGTAATGATGGTGCTGAACTACTTGGTTGGTGGACGTTGCATTTGAGTAGATTCACCACTATCTGGAAATATTTCGAGTCTGCAGTATACTGCAATGCGTGTGTATTAATGGGGAAAAAGGAATTCGTTGGAATTGTTGCCTGAAAATTGTTATGCAATTCGATTATTTTCGTATCTTCTCTCGCATTACAGAATGAAAGTTTCGAGCTGAAATTAATCATTGTGATATGTGATGAAATGCTCATTCTTGAACAGAATTTTTCCTTTTTTTCGGCTTTTCCATCTAATTAGAACTTTTAAACCGATGACCTGCAAAACCCTCATGCGTCCAAATTGTAAAGGTTAATCGCATCATATTGCTCAACACAATGGAAATAAGAATGCGGTTTCTTAAGGAAAATATATAGCAGTTAAACCCCCTTAATGATAATTCTTGAACTGAATTAATGCGTGCAATTTTTTTCAAATCATCGCAAGATGTATACCTTTTCGAACACCTAGGGCGTATAACTTGAACAATGATGGCGATGGCAACTCTCAAATTATAGGTTGAGAAATATTAAACTTTTCTTATGCTAGCATTTGGAGAAAAATGTTTTTGGACTGCAGTCGGCGTGCGTGTATTTAAATAAACCTTTATTATATGTGAAATAGGATGGGCTAACTTCACGAGCAAACGTCAAATGCTTCAGAATGCAATGACAACATATTTATTTAAATCCAACCCAAATGTGGTTAGCATTAATTTGGAAAGGGAATTTAATATCTGAGGGAGAGGTCAAACAGTAAAAAAAGTTGCTCACCCAAGCGCTGCTTTGGTAAAAATCATAAAAAAATATTTATACTCAGAAGTCTTAATGGCAATGGGGTGACTCGGCGTCCATCGAGTAGGGCATACTTTGCTATCGATTCACGAAAACTAACTTAAAAGATAAAACGTTAGGTTTATACAGGTCATCTTTTAAAGTGTATGTCCACTGCCGCAGATGGGTCTAATATTCAGCCAAAACACGGTGGCCAGCATATGTTAATTTATGGTGGGAACAAAAAAAATGGCGGTTATATTATCACTATAGTTTAAAACCAGTTGCCAAAACAACAAAAAAACGTGTCGTTCTCATAGTTTGCATCTCCCCTCGAACGTATCCTGAGATAGTAGAACGTTATAAATTATATTAACAACCATTATAAAAAAACTGTATTGACATCTATTTCAATTAAAACGGGAGGGTTAGACGAGTCTTTTTTTAGTTATTTACTTACCTACATATGCGTTTGCAAGCGATGAGTTATAAAACATTTGAAATTATGTATTCAAAAACAACTTTATTTTGAATGATTGAAACAGTTAATCGATATATAGAAAAAAATCGAGTTTACACAAACGACTGAAAAATAAAGCTGCTGAAAGAATCCAGTGATACGCGTAATATTATTTAACAAAATGGAATTAATAATGTATACGAGGGACATGCATTATGTTGACTAGTTAGCTAAAGTCTGTTCAATAATATCGCAATAAATGAATGTTATACTCGTGCATTATACGCATTCACATGTCTGCAAAGACGATACTCAAATGGATATATTTAGAGGTAGTCACATTTAACAAACCAGTAATTCGGTTGTGGATGAGCGCACTGTTTTACATATACTATCGTGTATACAAGTACATTTCATTGTTTATCAATTAAAATTGGGCGGACAATGGACAATGCATTACATTTAGCCTCATTATTCTGGCAACATTAGCCGCTAATGCGAATCTGCAGAGGCAGCTTTTCTTTGATAATTATAGAAGCATTTTGAATATTTTTTAAGAAAGCTGATTTTTAGCACGCCAGAATTACCTAAAATTCCGCCATGATGCATATTTTTAATTTTTCTAATAATTTCAAGTTGAATAATTTATTTGTAATCTTAATTTTAACGGATTTTTCAGAATTTAACAGTTGCATAACCCTTTAATTTTTAAATCTTTGAATAAACTGCTGCCACATGAATGCTGCCAAGGCTTAGATATCAGAATTATCTAAAAATAAATAAAAAATAATTTCTTTCGAAAATTGCATAAGGGATTTTATACAGATTGTGTCACGCATGAACCACCTTAATTTATCTCTATGCTGATGACTGATGGATCTACTGTACATGTAATATGCATCGTATTTTTCCTGGTATTTTTTGATGTATTCAAAAACATCAACAAATTATCTTGCCAGATAGCTCTTCCAATGCATCGCTATGATGACATAGTTTTGTTTAAATATTACAAATTAAATATTTATATCGTATTTTCAACTGGATTGGACTTACATGTACATTTACAAACGTTTGATGCAATACAAGAACACATGAAGCGGGGAAATATCCAGTTGATAATACCTTTGAAATTTACAATTAGTTATCGCATTTACAATGAATTAACATTAAATATATTAAGCCATATTTACACGTAAACAAATTACTGCACTGTATTGTGAAAATAATATTCGAGCAGTATTAGCGATCCCGCACAACATGAACTTTCCTGAGAAAATATGCTTCCGAAAATATCCTGAAAATTTAAGATTAATTAAGGTTCATATGGTGGGTCAAACTGATTAGATGTTATTCAAAATTCTGATTGATTCGATGGGTTCAATATACTTTCTGCCAGGGTGGTCTTTACTAAGAAAATCCCCTTTCCCTTCCAAGGAGAAACCTAAGGCAAATCCCGATTAATTATCTAAAGAGGTGTCATAATTTAGGCATGAAATTAAATTTTAGCAATTATTTGCAGGCAAAAAAGATATTTGGAAAAGTGAGTGCAATTACCTGGACATGTCACATTAATAACTATAGGTTGTGGGGGTCGCGTGGAATTGTAGTTAATTATGCCTACAAAGTTATATCTCGGCTTTGCTTGGAAATCATTTTATGCTTAAGGCCGTTCGTGATATATTTCCTCGAGATATCTACAAGTGAAGAGACTGCACTTGTTACAATTTAGAATAGAAACATGGCATTATGCCGAGGTTAAAAATCAAAATCGGTGTGAGAGGTTGGCCACCAAAAGAATCATTTCAAATTATAAACTTTTCTAAAAGTAACAACTCCGCCATCGACAAAGAGAAAGTTATCAGTTTCATGAATTGTTCCATGCAGTTAACACTTCATTTAAAGCAAATAGTCTAATTGACATGATCTTACAGCAAAAAAAAATTGGAAAAACGGCCATTCACTACGCATTAAATTATTTCTTTTTGGATCAAATTTCACTAATTTAAGTGAGATCGTAATATTTATCTTTTTGCATTATTTGTCAAGTTAGACTGGGGACAGGAGCTGACTTTTCCACACTTGCTGTTCGTAGATCTTCATATAGTAAGTAGCCCTTGAAGGTGCGTCTTAAGTCAACGCGGATTTTCAAAGTATACAAATTGGACTCTTGTAAAACAGCTTACGCGATTGTCACGGTTTTAAAAGCTCGAAGAATACCGATCAGAGCTCAACTCAGCTAAATCTTATTCTGCTAACCGCCATTTTAACACTACTACTCTCAACAAACACATCATATAATTATTTACATATCCAAGTGACCAACTTTTTTCTAATGTTGGCACTTAGACAGAACGCAATGGGGGTTAAATGGTTAAGCAAATTTTCAAGAAAGGCATAGTCTGCGGGGCACTGACTGCGTGGTCCAAGTAGCAGTAGTTACAATGATTTCTTTAAAAAAAACGTTGACAACGCTTGCATTAGTGTTTTTATTACTCTACCTATTTGCAAATAAAAAATAACTTTTAACTCTTGGTACAACGTTTTGGGATTTGTTGCTCTATGGTAGCCATGGATAAAGGTGGCGCTCCGTCGCAACAGTTTGCATCAGTGCAGTCATGACTGCATGCCAATCTGCCTAACCGATTAACCGCCGAAAATTCTGCCCTAGTGCCCTATTCATTTCGTTCGGTATCACTATATACATCCGCGCGCCGCCATAGGTCATACTAAGGTGTCCAGCGCGTACACGCCATCGTCGCTGCTGCTGTGCAGCGAACTTAATCCCGTGTCCGAATTCGAGTCCGTATCGTTATTTGGATCTTTAACTCTGATGGGGACGCCATCTGGTGCCATGCTCACTTTGGTGTTGCAGTTGAGCAGCGTTTCGTGTTGAAGCCGCAGTTTTTCGTTGTCCTCGTCGGTGGCACTCAAGTCCTCTTCCAAGTGCATCACGTAGCACCCTTTGTCTTCCATTAGACGCCGGATGTCCATGAGGGCGGCGTCGTTTTCTTCGATTTCAGCGTCTTTGGCCGCGTTGATGGCAGCCAGCCGCTGTAAGCTGCCGTGCGCTGCCTTCAATTCCAACATCAAGTCCTCGTGGCCGGCGTCATCCAGAGACGTCGCTTCCTGCCGCACTCGGATCTGCGACGTCAGCCACGCCACTGCCTCCTCTTCCTGTTCCAGTTTTTCGCTGATCTCCAGGAAGCGCTCGTAGTAGCGCGCGCAGCGGCGCAGATTGCGCACCGTGGCATCGACGTCGTCGGACTCCGCGGCGCCACCCTGCTGCAGAGGCTCTGGACACGAGCCAGGGGGCGCTAGCGTGGCACCGATCTCGGGCAGCGCGGTGTAGTGCGCGCCATCACCCAGATACGTGTCTAATAAATAGTTGGCGCCCATTTCTTCCATGCGCATCACGTGCATTTGCTGTTCGAAGCAGTCGATTTGATCATCCTTCTCCTCCAGGCGACGCAGTTGCGCCTGGATGGTTTCGCCTTGCGCTATGATTACTTTCATCAGCCGTTCCATGGTCTCCGTGATCCGACCATCCACGTCCTTGCCGGCGCTCTTAGCGTGCTGCTGCTGCTGCAGAAGCTTGCGGGGATGGAGCGTCGTTGTCGTTTTGGCACCGCCTTGGCGCCAGAATTTGGAGTTCGGCCGCTTCCGCACCGTCTTCGCGTCTTTCGGCGTTGTCGGTGGCATCCTCTTCAGGGTGAACTTCACCTCGTTTTGCTCTTCACCCCACGTCTTCCACACTTTCCATATCTTGGCCTTGGCATCCAGGGGGCGTTCCACCTTCCGCCAGCGCTCCACGATGACGTAGTGTGTCCAGTCCTGCTCCTCCACCAGCGGCCGACCCTCTGCGCGCAGGAGCGCCCGCACGATGTCCTCGCACGTCGTCTTCTTGGTCAGTCCCGTGATCCACTTCTGCAGGCCGCCCACCCACACGGGAATCTCGGCGCCCATCTTGAAGATTTCTGAAACGACACAACGAACGAGGGATATTAGTTTTCATTCTCGACTCGATATAGACCGGTTGGTTGTACATGCATGCTTCTACAGCTGTAGTCAATTGAGCGATGAATTGCTCAACTTCGAAGTTCGAGCAAAGTACACTAAAGAACAGTAATTGGGCACGGTATACGAAATACCAGAATGCGCACTCCGCGCATTCCTCCTGTCCATCTTCGCAGCGCCTACTTTCCGACGCTATAGGCACTTGCCCTCGTAGGCAGCGTCATCTTTATCAAAATGTCATGTTATGGCTGCACAAGTTTCCCAGAGGAAACTTTGTAGCGTTGCTATATACACTTAGCCAATCGGGCAGTTGTGTGTCACCCTGTGGGTATCTTTTCCTATATCGAGCGAGTGACACATCGCCTACGACACAACCATAACGCGTCCTATCGTTGGGCGTTATTATGCTAAGCTGCCACCGAATGAATTCTTGCGCTGCAGTCGTATTTTCGGGACAAGGGTGACATGAAAGGTGCCGACACGGAGTACCCATACTGGTATTTCATATACTGTGATTTTGGAAATTAGATTGTCCAATAGCAATAAAATACTTTGGAACAATCAATACATGCATATGAATTGATTGTGATGTTTACTTTAAGTGGTGAACCGAGCAACAATGAACCAGGATTCACATTTTCAGAATAGAATGTGTAGCATTAGTCATCTAGGGGTTGCCGAAAACGACTTTTTACAAGAATTCGTGTTTGCTCTCAGCAAGCAGTGCGCATGCGTGTTACATGTATTTTTAATGCGGTAATTAAATAGTGCCGTCAAATCCGACGTTTCCTATTGGTGTTTACGTGCGGGATTAAATTGGCCCGTGAATGCACGAGCTTATTACTGTAATGATTAATACCACGCCTTCGTCTGGTCAGGTGGCCGAGAACTATTTTTGAAAGCACCTTGACGAAGGATGAATATAAGCTCTTTTCATACGCGCATGGGAACGGTTTTTTTTTATTATTATTATTTTCTCGTATAAAAGAAGAAAAAAAAAACGTAAACCGCAACATTCTTCATTATCTTTTTCTGGCCTGCTCTCGTAAATCTCCTCTTAATAATTTCATAAGGGTATTGGCCAAAAGCTAAGGGAAGGATATTTTTACAGCTTCGTTTATCTGGACGTCTTCATTAAACTGTTGCTATTCTGCTTCACGATTACAGACATGACATTCTCATGGAGCCAACGATAATGAATGTAATGGGATGTTCTTCTACCCTCGTAACACTATATGTACCGAAGCTTTTCCAACTTTTAGATACCTGGGGGGTCTTTGAAACCTTAGCTCTTTATGTTTGAAAAAAAAAAAAACAGCGGCGAAATAAATTAAAGGTTAATTTATCTTGATTGCCCGTGTAATACAACATACGTGCATATGGCCAATTCTATCAGTAAATTTCAATTTGTTACCAAATTAAAAATACAAGTTCAACGACGCGTGCTGTATAACCTTAATAAAAAATAAGCATTTTATTAGTATATGGAGATACAAAAATGGCCTGCTATCATTTACAACAAGTTGATAGCTGCGAGTAATGAAGTAATGACGTTGATATTGATTTTCGTCGCACTTGTTATTAATTATAAAACCTTTCTGTGGTAATATCATGTCGTCACATAGAACGTAAATGTAATTTGGGTTTGACTATCAGTGTAATAATACATTTCTAAATCGAGGAACAGCTACACTGTACTATACAGTACTGAACATTATAATGATAATGTTACATGTAATACATGTATTTGTATTTTAAACTGGATGATTATTGTGTCCTTGACGACTATTGTGATACACTGTAGAGGCAACTTCATAGTCGTTTCAATTCCAAGGTATGACAAAATTAGCTTATTAATGAATACAGTACGTGAATGGGCGCTGTACATGTATGAGATTTTTAAAGACAAATATGAGATTAGTCTCCGTGGAACCAAGTATGATAAAATGAACTACCAGTATTTGCCCTTCATATGGAAATTAAATTATAAGCAAGTATTTTTATGTAATAGTCCACTGTATGTAATCAATATCTTAACAATTTACTATACATAATGCATAATTACGTCTTTCGAGGACCGTGGCAACGGTAACGTGTATACTTTAACAGTGTAAAAGAATTATTAACCACAAACCATTCAGTGAGTTTATTGAGTGGGGGATGCCCACTCTCGGTTAAGGCAATACACAATAGCAGCATTGGTAGCAATAGTAGTGAAGCATTTCTTACTAACTGCAATCAACCTCCTATAAAGTTGTGTAACGGCATGCATGCAACCCCGTTTAATGTTCAATTATCAGCTTATTGCTTGTTAAAGAGGATCATTGTATTTATTTGAATAACACGTTACACTGTATACCTTATTAACTTTTTTCTTCTGTGCGCAGGTATTATTTGGCGCCAGAAAAAGTTAACTTACGGACATTCTTGCATTTTAGCAGTTAAGTCCAGTAGCGAAAATCCCTTTGGCAAACTACCTCCTTGGCGGTTATCAATTGATGCTACCCGGTGCTCCAGTAAACATCTCCTTGTACAAGAAATGGGTGTTTTTTCTGACATTTAGCTACTTAATATATATTATGGAGGTTGAAACTTTGCAAAAAATGCAGCGCAGGCCTATATGCTAATAGTTGGCCCGCTTGTCAACTCCTCTATTTTCTTTGGGAAATGTAGCTAATTAATGACCGCAAGAAAGCATGGGAAACAACAACTCTTGAGAAAGTAGAAAAAAAAAGTGTTTGAAATTATAAGCTTACTGACAACTACCAGAAGTCTACCGAAAAAGATAATAACGATGCCCCATATGTAATAGGCGGTCATCTTAAGGTGCATATTCCACAGCCCCGGATGAATCTCTAACGGCCAACATCTTTCAAAAAACAATAAAAAAGTCTGGTATGTTAAAATTTACAGCCAATAATCAATTTTTTGTTGATGAATCTGTTAAAAATATATTTAGGAAAATTTCACAATTTGCAGTAGCATAAAATACCCATTGGCTTCTTTACCTACCGCTCTCGGTGCAGTATATAATGAGCATGCAGATAGTTATTGCAAAAAAAAAAATAACGAAATAAGTGTAATAAACCATTACTAACCATGCGTTTTACTCGTGTAACTCGTAATACACATGTTTCAGCATGCAACATGTCGCACAAACAATGCTAAAGGTAGGCCTATATTCGAAAATCATGATCAGATGTCAAACTAATGAACACCAACTCTTTATAATTTAATTTTAGGCTCATTCTACGAGTATCATTTTTATCCGACTTTTATCGCTGCTGCCATAATTAATCGTAACCGATCGATATTAATCAATGCTGCAGGGTACAAAAGGTCTTACTTGAACATACGGTTACAGTAGACATCTTTGCACAAAATCTGCAAAACTCGTGTAAAACTTTACTGCACGGATTTCTTCCTGCTTCTCGGGTGCATAATCTGCATACATGTACTGGGTTATTACAAAAGAATCATCTTGGTTTTAAAAAGATATATCTCGGAAAGTATTATAGATGCAATAGTAAATAACACATGAAAAGAAAGTAAAAATGCATCATACCATCACGTCATACTATCACAAATATTCAATCTGAGATCCTCACGTCACACGTCTATATGGTAGTCCAGTTCAACCCATAAAAGCTGTATAGTGTCCCTATCAATGCTGTTCTCAGCAGCTCATATACTTGAGCACACAAAACGCTTTCTGCTGCATAGCCGCCATTTTTGATACCGAGTTCGTGTTGCCACCTGGGTGTTTAAAAGCAAAGTTTGCAATTGCGCTTTTTAATTTAACTTGAACTTTTTCCCTTTCTTTTAATGTGTTATTTAATTTTATATCTTCAATACTTTGTACTGCGTATACTTTACAAACCCGATGATTCTTTTATAATTATGCATGTACATGTATAATGTAACGATGGGAACTTGTAACGTAGTGAGTTCATACTGATCCCGTCTCATTAGATGTTTGAAATAATTAACGGAACTGTAAGCAGTATGCAATTAAGTTATCGTGAGCGTTGCTTCGTCGACATTATCAAATTCAAAAAAGAGGGAATTAATCGCACCGTGCACTGCCAATCATAGTTGATAAATAGCTCGGAGCCGCAAATGCTCATTTGGTTCGGAACTCTTTCGTGACGGTTTTCTTGCCTTCGTTCGTTACGGGGTGCATGCGCACTCGTGATGGCCCACGTATTTCCCGCCAAATATTGCTTCATACAGAGGGCTTGGAATGATTCACGCAGTTATGTTGTTTCGAATGAAATATGGCGACCTTAGAAGACACCAACAGTTGCCAACCATAAAAAGCGCAATTATCACTTTTCATATAAAATCAGCTCCCACATAAATTTGCACGCAATGACACTGGGTAGGGTGGAAAATTGCTCTCAAATGATTCACTCCATATATGATTTACATCCTGCTGATAGGAATTCCCACGTATTTTTAATATAATTTTTTTTTTTTTCGCTCCGTGGCTGTTATATTAGTCTAGCCCGGTGTCTCTGCTCGGGATACATGTCAAGCATGAATGTTGGACGAGAGGTTCACGAACTACTTCTCGAGAGAAAGTGCCAACAAAACTTCTAATGATATGAGAAAGATTGGCTCTCCATTCTTTATGAATCGGAATATTACTCTCCTGTTTAATGTCAAGATATCTAATTTGAAACTGAGGCCTTTGTCACATTGGGAAATAAGGCGGGTTTGCGTTTCCTTTCCCAATCACCGAGTTGCTATAAAAGTTTGTAGGATAAACTACACTTTTTTGTCGCTTTCACGTGGCTATGTTAGCCCGCATCTCTCTTGCCAACCATTATGCTAATCTTTCTAATCAAAAATGCAGCTAGCTTTTTTTTAGAGGGTTTGGCCATCACTGCGTTCCAGTTTATCATTCTTAAAAGCTTAAAATCAACATATGTATACACGCAACGCAAACCATGCAGCGATGAGAGACCCAGATATTTGCCCGACGCGTGGCCATGAATGCTTAAGTAGAAACTTTTTGAAAACAAATCATGGTATTGCCACGGTTTGCCCTTTTTAAAAGCGCTTTGGATACATCGCAAAAATAATATATATATATTATATGCGTGATATCTTGCATCGGTTTATCAAATCTGAGTTTGCTAGGTCATCTGTTTTGCCATGCTCGAGGGAAATGCAAATGATGCCTTTTAAAACCGTGCCAAATGACTATTATTCAAATCTAGATATGAAAACCAATGAATTACATTCCCTTCGCTGGATTTAGAGATTTCTTATTGATATGAAATGTGCGTTGATGGTGTTTCCGGCAATGAAAATTATGTATATGTGTTCAACATCGAACAGATGAAAATATGAAATTCTAAAATTACATGTAGATAAAAAATTTTAATTGTGCTTTTGACGAATGTTTTCATCAACGACCAAATGACAAAGTGATGCTTGAAAATTCGTTGTCTTGATTGAGAATCAAGTGAAAATTTAAGGCTTGCTAATTATAAGCGACGATCCGAAGAATGATGAATTGTCTCGAATTTGTCAATTAAGCAAATAAGGAAAAAGGAAGAAGCCTCATTTCAGAAATTATCAGAACATCTTCAGTTCAATGTCTTGATCTTTTATACAAAAAACGTCATTTGCTATCATTATGCTAATTGCTAGAGGGGTGCATACGTTGAAAACCTTAGCAAAACAGAAGAACGAGTCCATAATCAAGCATTCTAAATTGGCTATATCTTTAAACTACTAAAGTTTAATAGTCTCTTCGAAGAACTCAATTTGACATGTTTGATATGCTAACCCATTGATTCATGTTTGTTGTGTTTTTGTTAAATAAGGAAAATCTAATCCTCGAAATATCTCACATGCGTGTCTTGACTACATCATGTAAGTCGGAACTCAAATACATTACACAGTGTACAGAAGTGTAATTACTATGGTAACATGTATATACACTGTACAGTATAGAAAAAAAACCGTTTTAATATAACCTTACAGACTTTTTATAAAAAACATACAATTGCAATGTCGGCTAATTTAAAGCAATTATTAGAAGTACTCATACAAACTTTGAGGGTCGTACTTTGGTAGTCGTCAAACAAGTCACGTTGTAAAATCGACACGTACATGAAATTGGTTTAAAAAAGTTCACGTACCGTTGTCGCTGTTTTTAAACCAATTAATGCATTTCTGTTGCACACGTGACTTCACGACAGCAGTAAGTGCGATTCGCAAAGCTTCGGCCCAAGTACCCAAATAGTGACTTTGGGATATGCAGTTATGCAACAAACAAATACTGTACACGACGTGGTGGAACAGTAATAATTAAAGCACTGAATAGTCCAGCATCAACTGGATAAGTATCAGGTTATTCACAGCCTGTGAATAACCTTAAGTATCAAATGAATTGAATCATGCTACATATTGCTAAATACTAATTGTGGTAAGTTCCAGCTGCACAGGTCTACGTCAACACAGTGCAGGAGGTAAAAATTTGCATGCACAGCCAAAACCTATAACTGAAATACATATTAGTTTGATTTATCGTAATCATTGTGCAGGTTTATTGCCAAATATTACCTACGCCATTACAAAATAACTTAACCAGGCTGCTATCCTATAGTCTGATAAAATCTTGTCCAAGGAATTTGTCTAACAGTGCAAGCTATTCAATAAACATACGAAAAACTACCAGTGTTGCCACCAAGTTCAGAATTGTGGTGTCTGTGGAACTGTTTACTGATTTGCTTCCATATATTGTTCAATTGTCCAAGTCTCTCAAAGCTGTTGCACACTTCCCAATGTGCATGTATAAAATCCAAAATTTGAATAAATATCTTTTGCGTTCTATGTGTATAAAACTGACGACTGTACAACAGTATACATATAATTCGTGAAAGCGTCTATTGTTGAAGAATTCGTTAATTGCTTTCAGATTACGAAAATAACGTATCATCCACAAAGCTGCTCAATGCATATTTACGAGCGTATGGGCTCGCATTCGTTGGTACTTATCATTCTTACTTCTAATTTTTTTTACCACTAGCGCCAACCAGCGGGCAAACCATTGGTAATTTAAATGTATTTCCAATTTTTTCCCGCTGGTTGGCGCTAGCAGTCAAAAAAATTAGAAGTAAGAATGATAAGTACCAACGAATGCTTACCCTAAAGCTTCAGTCCGAGTACCCCCAACTGTAAGATAAGCATGCACAATATTTCCACAAAACTTCAAATAAAGAAAACAAGGCATTTTGAAAAAAATAAAACAATTTATTTACAAAAATAGATATTTTTGAATCATTTAACATATTTACAGTGTACATTTCCTTTTTCGTGGATGACAATACTTATAAACATTTAGCTTAAAACGTACACTTATTCATTGATTAACATCATGATTTACAGCACACGCGTACATGGTCATCTACATGTACTTCGCCAGGAAGACTTATGAACATACGCGCGCAAATCTTGCTAACTTACAGTTACAGTTGATGTTAGTCTATGGATGCACACTAAATTAAAACAATTCTAGTGTGCTAAATCGGAATGCTGAGTTGACAGTAGCTTCAAACCCGTTGATCGCACGTTGCAGATCGTTTCAAACGTCGCAATTACGCTGATGTTGAAATGCAGCCCTTGAATAACCTATTTGGGAAGTGCCTCATCATTCTCATGTGATATTTTATCCGATAATAAATTTGTTATATAGAACGTCAATTCATAGTTCTGAAAATACTGATGTTACTCCGACATTAAGGCTGAGCAAACCACAGAAATGAGTTACATGGGCTAAAAAAATGTGAACACCATGAAAATAGTTGTTCACAAGTAAATTAAATGACGTTAACTTAAATAGTACATTTATAATAACACCCATTTTACATAGTTTACATAACAACAAACAGAACTGGTTGTTAGGTTGTTAGATTTGCCTTAAAAAATCCAAAAAGACCTGTTTGGCAAACACATTGCTTTAGCATCATGGAAGGTTGGAACACTACAAACCTTACCACTGCCATCCACATGCTAAAGTCTTTGGAGGATATTATGTTTTTACAAATCTGCCATGGTCCTTTAATGTCTGGTTAATTTAGAATACTTCCGATAATTTATTCACATTGTGTCCCAACCTTCCCTGATGCTAACGCAATGTGTTTGCCAAACATTCATAAAGATCTTTTTCGATTTTTCAAGGCAAATCTTTCTAACAACCAAACAACAAGTATAGGAGGGTGTTTCTATATTTTTTTTTGCCATAAAATTATCGTTTTTATTAATTCAAAATTAACATATTTAGTATTAAAAAATTCTGGTTGTTGTTACATAATCCATGTACTGTAAGTGTTAATATAAATGTACTTTGAAAGATCTCCACCATTTATTTTTTCCGAAAACAGCAATTTCCATACACCAGTCTTGGTACTGTTAATAAATGGAAGATTTCCGTCACCGCTGTAATTCATACAGCAATAAAACCATAACCCTGCCACCTCCATGCTAAACTGCACAGGGTATGTTATTTGAGCTGAAAGCCCCCTACGTCCTTATATACCTTCATTATTTATACTATTACTGTTATAGTTCGTGGAAAACATTAATTAATACCCCCTTTTGAATATTTCAAAGCCCATTTAACAATCTGTCGTTTTTCCCCTTCAGTTAGATTACATGCATGGACGGAAGATATTGGGACTAGGTTATGACTGTTCCCCTTTCCTTTTTGTCCTATAAAATACAGTATACTGCAGAACATGGTATTTTCAACCGAGATCTTATTTCGTTTTCAAGTCATGGTGAAGTATACTGACGTAACTTACTAAAATGGCGAAAAACTGGTTAGTCTTTGAACCCTAAACATAAATCAACCTAATTTATTTGGTAACAAACAACCAATTTAGTCAGAAAGCAGTAATCTCTAGCATTATGAGAGGGTGGTCGCATTTTTTTTTATGAAAGAATGTTTTTATTAATTTAAAATGTATTTATTTATTTTGTGAGAGCTTTTTTGGTGTAACAAACTATGTACTGCAAACCTAGTAACCTTCAACTGACCAGCTTTCGTTCTTCCAATCAAGTAACTATAGCTAATGATTTGAATACTGCAGTGGCTGGAATGTATTAATTCACATCAAAAGTGCTCGTTAAAACCAGCTGAACAAGGTTAGACAGGTTTCAAAATTACCTATAATGTCGATATACCAGGCTTCACTGTTCAGCATGTGATATGCGTTACAAGTCATTTCATATCATGGCAGTTTTTTTTTTACAAAGCGCGTTCGAACGAGTGTCACCGTGTTGCTAACATAAATAATTGCTCAGCTTTGGTTCTCTGTAGTCGTTCAACCAGGGTGGCCACAAAATTTTCGTTTTCAATTTCCCTGACTTTTCCCTGACTAAAATCCAAAATTCCCTGACCAAAACTTACTCGTTAATGCATGTCAATTTTTTTGTCATAATGACAAATAAAATAACAATTGCAATGAGAAGCTTAACAAAACACTAGATTTTCTTAAAAGTCTAGCAGAAGAGTATTGGGGATGGAATTGCTAGCAGACTGAGTGCAAGGAGTGCATTTTGATTTCATTTGGAAAAATTTCCCTGACCACTCACAAATTTCCCTGACATTTCCCTGAGTTCCCTGACCACAATTTTTTTCCCTGACTTTTCCCTGACTTCCCTGACTTGTGGCCACCCTGATTATATGTTCCATTAATTACAAATACCTTTAAAAAATATATTTTTCATATATAATTTTTTCCATATGGGCACATTTATATATTTTCCACTTATGATATATTTTGTACCAATATACTGTATGTTTAATATATTATATATATAATATATTATTTGCATACATGGATTATTTTCCATATGGGATAGGCTTCAAGTTACAAGTATACAAGCAAATGATGTTAGTTATTAGTTGTTAATATTAGTTTAATGGCAAATAAACTAAGTAGTTGTTAGTTGCCAGCACAACAAATTTTTTTAACTAAAATAGTTTAGTTGCTCTTGCAACTACAATTAAAAATTAAAGTTACAACAATTAGTTATGTATCAGCAATTAAAAACTTCAATTTTAGTTGCTAGTTGCAACTACCACTCTAGTAATATAGTTATAGTTTGAAACTATTAGTTGCAAAACACTGTTTGCAAGTGTTGTTTGCCCAGCACTGCTCTATGGAGTAAGTGTTTAATCAATTAAAAGTGGCCGCCTGGTGGTGCTTTTATGCGGAAAATTTCTAGCCATTTTTTTGGGTGAAAACATTTGCCGATTTTATCGCCAGGCGTTTGAAAAACGTTTATAAAAACTCTTTGTACTTGAAAACGTTTTTTTTTCTGAGTACATCTCAGTCGATCCTTAAAGCTAGGTTTTCCTAGGAGCATAACGTAATATGCTGCCCTGCCAGCAGGAAAACGCTTCTCACTTGTAACGTGGGATTTGAATGAAGCGTTTTCCTAGAGAACGCATTGCGATGTGCGCCAGCGCATGCGCCCGGCGCAACTGACCCACTCCCAAAAAAGAAGTCAAACACACAGCGCGCGGCGTAATTTGGCTTTATTTTCCCGCCAACCATATGTTTGTGTTTGAATATGGCGGCCAAGCCTTTAATTTAGCTTCACTTGATCAAAAAGTGCGCCACCAGCCTTGTGTTTTTCTCTTGCTAGGAAAACACTTTTACGCAGCGCAAATTCGGAGCGTATTACGCTGGCAGGGCAGCATATTATGTCATGCTTCTAGGAAAACCTAGCTTTACCTTGTATTTGGATGCCGAGTGGCTAACACGCCAGAAACAAGTCTAACGTAAACGTATCCTAATACTGGATATCTTCAAAGAAGTCATCAGCATACCAAGAGCAAAGGTATGAACGTTAAAAAATCAGTGGACGCAATACCTTCTCCCAGGACTGCAAAACCACAAGACATCCCTCATAGGGAAATGACCCATGTCAAGCATATTTGCCAGGAATACCCTAATGTTAAGATTGCAAAAGCAGGAATCTTACAGGACCTAATCATCCTTATAGAGTAAACCGTGAGATCCGCAATGCCAATTACAGCCTTTAAGAAAAATGTACCTACAATGGAGTAACATTTATAAACATGGATAATAAGTTTAAAGAGGTTTGTGGTTTGGTTTGTGGTTTTTAGCATTGGCCTATTTCTGCACATGAGGGCTAAACACCGACACCAGGGGATGTGTTTGCGTCACCTACCTGGGAATTTTGCATACGAGGGGGGACTTCCACCTTCACAAGAGGGATATTTAACGTGCAGAGATCAAACGAGATCAGCACGGGACCTCGGTTTAAGATTCATCCGAAAGAGCCGCCACTTAGATAATTTTGTACATCCTCAAAATTCTCACCGACCTCGACCGGTGGGCGAACCCCGCTAGTTAGGATCCAGAGGCAAGCGCGTAATCCACTTGACCATCGAAAGGAAGACCATGTCAGTCAGGCAGGTGCAAGAAAAATGGAAAAGGCATTTCACTACTTCTATATATTTCTTTCAGGGGTAGGCTATGCAAAGAGGTGGGTATAAAGCTACTAACAAGCAGACGATCCTTTCCATCAGACAATTTAAGACTTTCGTCACACAGTATTGATGATGAAGAATCAGCCAATCAAACAAAATGGACCAGTTTATACACTAAATATGACTAAGGTGTAACAAATTCTCTCAAAATTGGTGCTCTAAATGCACAAGGCATTAGACATGGAAAACAATCTCTGGAACTAATCACAATCTTGAAAGCTCAAAAGTAAGGTATTCTTGCCAGTAAAGAAACGCACCTGCACAATGAAGAAACCATCTCTGTCACTGATAATGTAAAGTTGTTTGGCAGCAATATAGATGGTGATAATCATATGGGTAAGGTTGGCTTCTTTTGCCAATGGAAATCAATGCGTTCCAATCCAACTAGAGAATGTAAAAAGCTATGTGGGTTCACGCATAGTGGAAAGGCCACAACTATGTTCTGGTAGTGGTGTACATGGATGTGGAAGGCAAAGATGAAAATGGGAACAATGCCATATATAAATGCATTAGGTTTAATGTCAACATGTTCCTGTGAAAAGGTAGAAGGTCCTGCTACTAGGGGATTTTAATGAACATTAAGAAAACTGGACCCTGTTGGCAGAGATAATGCAAAATGCGACAATTCTACACTCAGAACAACATTATCATTGGAAATCTGACTGACAAGAGTGAAGGGAAGATTACCTGGGCATGAGGGGAACATTCTAACATAAGTTTACTATGTGTTGGCACACAAAAATGCTATATCTGACATTATAGAAATAAAAGTTGATGACACAAATGAGTGGGGTACTGAAACGGATCATAATGGCATTGTGGAAGCCTTATTTAAACAACAAGAGACAGTGCAGGGTGCGCTATCTGTTCTTGGCTCTCGGGATCGGTGTTAGGAAGAACCTGGTCATTCCTTACCTGGTTGGCTTTCACTGAAAGCCATTGCCTTGGCTACCGTCAGTGTCCTTTGGACGATTTGTTAATCGAATTATTAACAGGTGTTTATGCTGGTTAGAATTGTCCTTTGGCTAGTGTTACTATGGTGTGCTTTTGAGGCCCCTTTTGCCCCTTCTTGTTATTGTTTGTTGGGGTTTGCAATGTTAACGAACCTTGCTCGCATGCTAGTTCTTTCCTCCTTGTTTTTGGGAGATCAATAAACGTATTTTTAAGTTACTCTTAGTGTTAGGGTTCGTTTTTTTTTTGCTTACTCGGGTAAGACTTAATACTAGGGTCGTCCCTAGCTTCACACGGTAAAGGTGCACATTTGCGATTTTTTCCTGAAGAATTGGCATTTGTTATCATGACGGAAACACGTGCAAAGACAATAGCTGCTGTGGAAACAGCGATTGTGAGTCCAGGACCTCCAAATATTAGTTAGCCAGGGATTAGGTGTGGGTGTGGGAGTTACAGCTGGGGTGGTGCCACAGGTAGAGATACTTTTTTGCAGATGTTAAGCATGCCATTCAGGTGGACGAGTAAATGCTGTCAACGGGAATGGGATTGATTAGGGATCAATCGATGTAGGGAAACCTTGGAAAAAATTCCCCAAGGTCAAATGGAGACGGTCCTTAAGTCCGTACCAATGGCAGCCACGGTAGCAATTCCCACACCATTTGCGGTCACCCAGTATAAGCCAGAGGCCCTGCTCATTTTTAACAGACTAGAGGACATTAAGGTTTACTTAGTCATTTGAAACATTCATTCTTTTAGAGCGTATCCCTAAGGCTGATTGGCCACTGTTTTAAGAACACAGATGTGGCTCATTGGCTTCGTATTCATGGAAAGAAGTTAATTGGATTTAATAAGGCCGAATTTATGGTTAAAGTTATTAAGTACTTTTACAACCCTACCTTTGAAATCGATTTGACAACACAGTTGTCACAGAGGAAACAAGCCCAGGATGAATCGATTAGGGCATATAGTATGACGGTAGAATCACTTTCTTTTAAACTTGAACCAACTATGTTGGATCTATGATTATAAATAATATTAGGAAGGGGCTATTGACCTATTATAAAGACCGAATGCGGAATAAGGCTCGGCTCCCTGTTAGAATTTCGCAATCTTTGTTAGACATGGAACCTGGCCATGCCGATGGGTCTCTGAAAGCTTCAGGGTAAACCGTAAGACCCGGGCTCAAAGCCTAAGAGTATATTTCCAAATAAAACACAGGTACAGAACGCCGCGCTGGTGGCTCTGCGGGACATAACGAACTTCTAGCTTTGGGTGTGGGGCGAGGTTACCCTGTAATACTTCAGTGGAGTTGACAATTTGGGTGTTGGATAGGTTTGTTACTCGTAGGTTTAAGGTGGTCCCTCAGCCTTCCAACAAAATGGAGGATTTTGCGCTATTTAGTTGGGATTTCGCTTGCACCTTGAAGTTGGATGTTTTGGCAAGAAAGAGGTTGTGTCTTTATGATTTATACCCTATATCAGGCCCTACATGTGCTGGCCTCCTGTTAAGAGATCATCCTCTTCCTCTTGAACGTGGTACTTAGGCAGGATGACCTGTTACCCCCCCCCCTCCCCAGGCAGGTTGTCGTTTAGCTAGGTAACCTATCTTTAGGTTATCTAGCGGGGATTCACAATGTTAATCATAATGAGTGACTATGCCGCCCGCTATTGTGCTTGCTGATTATCTGATTGAAAGCAGCACCTACGGCAAAGTATGATGCCTCGACCAGGATCGGTAGCGAAGTGTCTGGAAATAGGTGTGCAAGGGTAGTGGCAGCAGAAAGATGATGATTGCAGCGTATAAAATCTCGTCTGGAGAATATTGTCCATGGTATTACACTAGTTTTGTTTCTAGCTACCTCAAAGGAAATCGATGAGTCTCGCTTGCATTTGCGCAGCATGCAGTATAAATTGACAGTAAAAGTTCACCATGCCCAAGAACTGCTGCAACTGGCTGACCGTAACTGATTTAGGGAAATTGTTTATGGCAGACATCTTGCTGGCGAGGAGCGAAAGACCACTGGCAGTGACTGTGTAGCCCAAGACGGTGACAGATGGCTGTCCGAAAATGCTTTTTACGGGGTTAATGACCATGCCATATTTGTTAAGGTGCTAAAAGAACATTATCAAGT
Organism: Megaphyllum sjaelandicum; assembly: GCA_034698745.1. Classification (NCBI taxonomy): domain Eukaryota; kingdom Metazoa; phylum Arthropoda; class Diplopoda; order Julida; family Julidae; genus Megaphyllum; species Megaphyllum sjaelandicum. The sequence goes on along the minus strand of JAQGBX010000387.1, from coordinate 3,784 downwards.
GCTTGCGGTGCTCAGCAAGGGACTTGCTATTTTTAACAGGAGTGGAAATCACAGAGTATGCTGTTGATAAATCTGGAACATTTGTGTGGCGTTGCCAAGTTGAAAAAGCACGACTGGAAACTTAAACAGTCTGAACGTTGTTGTAACGGCTGTCTTGCAAACTGCATCCAGCAAGGTTCTGGGCGCAGTCTTGGCTATGGGGAGCAGGTAACCTGTCTGCCACTGTCGCAGGATTGATGTGATGGTAGTCACTACACGAGTGCCAGCCTCCAACTTTTTTGCTACTGTATGTAGCAAGCTTGCCCATGAGCTGTGAAGGACAGAATATGCCTTGTGCCAGCATGGTGTTATCTTCTGCCTTTGCCAGGAGATGATGGTCAAGCAGTAAACATCATGGTTCCGTGAACACCAGTGGGCTTATTGTCTAAGTAATGAACCACAGAATTTTTTACCCCAGGGCACCTCTCTGGCCCTCTGCGAAGTGCACAACAATAATTAGAGAGATTGACCTACTTCGAGAGTTCCCTGATCTGCTCAACCTTTAAGCCAAGGGTTGATTAGATGCCTTTGCAATGTCGTAACTTCCCTCTAGTGGCATTTTTTGTTGCTAAAGGCACCTCTCTGGCCCTCTGCATAGTGCACAACGCAGAGGGCCCGAGAGGTGCCTTTAGCAACAAAAAATGCCACTAGAGGGAAGTAACGCCATTGCAAAGGCATCAGTTCTTGAGGTCAACCAGTAAGATGAAATGGAGGAAATCTGCTACAATAATGGGTTGATCGATGCAGGCGATAGTTAAGTTCCACTGGAAGTCCCAGCATAGTCCGAGGTCCAGCGTCACTTCCTGTGCTTTTGAAGGCACATGAAATGGTACAGCGCTGGGCCTCTTCTTCAAATGTGGTTGGCTACTAACAGACAGACGCCGTGAATGGCAAACCGTTTCATCCGGAAACCATTTGTTTCCGGTTCCGTGTCCATCTCAGTGGTCACGGCATTTAAACAGCTGAAATCCGACTCTTAAAAGTGAGCCATGAGGCGATACTCTAAAGCGGTGTATTGACCTGTGGCGGGTGGCACACAGATATGTCCATTACTTCCTGGTAAATGTCATATTTAAGTGCGGATACCACGTGGTGGTTCAAGCAAGAAACAAGCACGTCTATCCAGTTGTGTTTCACAGCGTTAAAGAGTATTAGTTAAGGTAAGCAGTCTGCCAGCACCTCTTCAGCCCAGCATTACTGTCATAACCTGAGTGTCTCGTTCAGCGCATGTGCGGAACCAATCGGACACCATCTTCAAAAAGTTGGACAGACAGTCAACCTGATTATCAACAATTGTAATAAAAATTATTACCCACCCTATCATTTACCTTCCCTATCAGTAGGGAACCAAAGTATTTCCCACTCTTGTTTTCTTTTATATGATAATAGAAAGCTATCACTTCATATTTCTACTAAGGGGCAGGAGTTGCATCTATATAAATATACATGTAGTTAGTTGGATTCAAAATTAAATGGATCTTATGATGACCACTGGGTAATAAAAGTTAACGGACAGGATGATGTCTTGTGTACAGTACTAATCTGTAGTATCTAACTATACAGTTAATATAGAACAGCAGAGAGGCACCGGCATAAGCAACGCATAGCCAACATACAAATGAAATGCATTTAGATAGAGACACATTTCCATTTTAAAATGCATTTCTCAATGTATTTCCCAATTCATTAAAAATGTATTAAATAATAATTGATTAATAAAAAATATCAAATTAATTAATAGCCTGTAGACTATTAATGCTTGAATCCGATCTTAATATAACATGTATATATACTCTAAATTTCTAATTTTTTTGGAACTTACCTGGATTTGATCCTGCTACCTACCATCAATGAAGACACAAGTTATCCACTAAGCTATCTAGAGTTACTCCTTAAAAGTGTTTTAAAAAATGGCATATAAGTGAAATCCAAGGGCACAAATAATGCTTACTGCAGGCGCTTAACACTCGGCATGCACTAGCGCCACCAAGCAGTATAAGAATGACGATTGCTTTTTAAATAAGGGTGCACATAAAGAAAGCTTAGCAGAGCCAGATTGGGCTTACAAGAAGCACTTATAAGCTTTCAAGAATGTTTGTAGCATTCAATTTTGGAAATCCAAAAGCAAGTTTTTTAAACTTGTAGCTATGCACATGTACCCTAAGAAACCAAACTCCGGCGGTTTAACGCCGGCCTCAGGCAGCTTGCCGCCCATACGACTTCGGAGGAGGGCATTATTAATCATCATCCTCCCGACGTCCGCCTGCCCATGCGGCCCGACGTCGGCCCGCCGTTACAGGTCGTCGTCCTGGATAGGCCTACTTTGGACCTAATATCAATTTAACACATTTTCAGATAACATACATACATGTAGATAGATATTCAATGCATAGACATTTTAGTTGAAAAAAATTCCTAATAAAATTCTGCCTCCATCCATGGAGGCATCACGCTATCCACTGAGCTATCAGGACTTCAATCTTCAAAAAGTCTGATTTCGACCATTTTAAGAAGCAAGTCCGGATAGCGTGATGTCTAGTTGGTTGGTAGGTTGCAGGATCGAAACCAGGGTAAGTTCAAACAAAATTTTATTAGCAATTTATTTTAATTAAATTGTCAAAGTATTGAATATCTACCTCGTTTTTTAGGCGGTGGTCCGATGTCGGAAAAACATCAGATTACGACCGACTTTTTCTGGCGGCAAGACACTGGTGGTCAGACATCGCAAAAACGTCAGATTCCGACCAACATTTTTGGGGCAGCAAGCCACTGGCAGTCCGATGTCGGATTCCGACCGACGTTTTTAGGGCGGCAAACCACCGGAAAAACGTCGGTCGAATTTCGCCGTTCTTCCGGCGTCGAACCGCCGGTGGTTTGCCGCCCCAAAAACGTATGTTGTAATCCGACGTTTTCCCGACATCGGACCCCCGGTGATTTGCCGCCTTACAACGCTTTACCGGTAATGCCGACCAAAAATAGACGTTAAATCGACGTCGAGTGTTTCATGGGACCCACCTATGTACCTTAAAAAAATTCTGTGCTCATCATGAGATATAATGCAGATGTGCAATGTTTTACGAGAAATGTTTCACCAAGCACAATGCATTCAGTGGCGCCACTAAGCACACGTTCATTGTGCAACCCAAAACTGAAAATGCGAAGCTGAAAACAAACAAAAGAAGCTGAAAGAAGCACGTCGAAAGCAAGCATTGTTTGTGTTCGCACCCATACTGATGAGACTTATGATACCCCATGACATTAGTATAGACTAATGGAATTGCAAGTGTACATAGCTTGGTAATTCTAATCCTTATTAAATTGTAACAAATTAATTTGGTGCAACTTCATTTAAAGAGCCAACTCTTTATTATCTAAGTAAGGGCTTACATAACAAGGTGTCGGATAAGCGAGCACATGTTCCATAGCACAGGAAGTGCAGGAACATCACAAGGAACAAACTCGAGTTCAGGGTCGCCTATAGCAGTTCTCCTCGAGTTTGTCTGAACATTGCAAGTCATGAGATACAATAAAAAGCGTACAAGCGCATAAAACATATTACCCAGGTGAAACATCTCTCATCCTGAACAGCACACAGATATACATTGTTAATACTTACACCCGCGCGCACAGTGAACGCATGTTCACCATAAGATGAGCAAACCCTTACTGATTAGACATATGAGTTCCTCTCTATTGATATGAGAAAACCTCTGGTGTCAGCCAGATGCGATTACCTAAGGGCAGG
>JAQGBX010000386.1:0-37829 GCA_034698745.1 Megaphyllum sjaelandicum | reverse complement strand
ATGAGATACTGCTCAACCCTTGCAGTATTCTGGACATCAGGGAAACAGTGCCAGAAGTCCAACAACCCAGCAGTCCTCCCCCAAGCAGAGGCCGTTCCATGAACTTTATCCTTGTTTGCAATTCACACTGCTAATGTTATATGCAGTTTGTCATAGGAGAAATTAAATTGTTTTTTTGTTCTACATATCTGCTTCCACTGTCTCACATGCCCCACGCTCGTTTTTATTAATCTTTTTTTAACTTTAACTTTCGATTGTTCTCTAATTTTTTCCTTGTGTATTTCTTATCTTTTCGCAGAATAAACTTGAAAAAAATGCATGGGCACCGAAACGTCGTTTGTTCAACCACTCACGTTATTGGTCGTGTCCAGTTTTTGTTGTATAATTTAAATACACTAAATTTTATTATGGTTCATTTTATTACATTTCGATTAATTTTATTTCTTCTAAGTTCTGAAGTCAATAAAGTTTTTAAATACAGTACCTAAATATCTTGACATTAATTAAACAATATTACTATAATATATAACAACAATATAAAACATTAACGCTTTTTACAACGTACAAATAAAAAGCTAGCAGAAAAAAGATAGCATAAAAAAGGTAGTGGAAAAAAGATGCTGTAAAAAAATGGAAGAAAAACTATAGCGGATAAAAACTAGCAGAAAAAAGTTTACATAAAAAAGGTAGCAGAAAAAAGCTGCCGAAAAAAAAGATGCGGTAAAAAATACGGCAGAAAAAAAGCTGAAAGAAAAAGGTAGCGGAAAAAAACTACCGGAAAAAAAGCTGGCTGAAAAATGACGTAAAAATGCTAGCGGACAAATAGACGTAAAGAAAAGGCTGGATGAAAAAAAAATAGCGGAAAAAAAGCTGGCGGAAAAAGAAGTTGGCAGAAAAAAAGACACGGAAAAAAGCTTGAAAATAAAAACCTGGCAGAATAAAGCTGGGCAGAATTTCTAGAGCAAATCCAGGTATTTATAACTGGAGAAACGAGAATTTTTTTAAAAAAAATTTGAGATTCATTTGGGAAATTTCGATTATTTTTGGAAAATTGGGATCTTTTTTGGATATGGGGTTTATTCTTTGAAAAATTGAAGTTTTCTTGTGAAAATGAGATATGTTTGAATTCATGATAAATACCGTAATAAAATAAAAAAAATAAGAATACAATTTAAATTATATTAGATGTATGGAAGAAAAACATAGTAAAAACAAGAAAATGATTAAAAACACGTTAATGACAACATGTTTTAAAAACATGCAAATGGAAAAACACAAACTTTATAAATAAAAAAGAAATTGACGGAAATACGTGAAAAGACCGAGAAGGTGACAAAATGGGATTTGATGTACTGATGTACCCGAAAAAAAAATGAAAATCACGTTAAAAACATGAGAATACCAAAAATAGGTCTTCAAAATAAAGACAAATAAGACAAATTATACGTAAATGTACGAGAAAATGAATAATACCTTTAAAATGCAGTAGGAGAAAATTACGCAAATAACGTGAAATTTTTGAAATAATTAATTTAAAAAATAATGAAAAACCTTTCAAAAACATGAAATAATGAAAAATTGATTACCAACAAAAACAAAAAATGACGAAAAATTCGTTGAAAAGCATATAAAATAATAGCAGTGTGTTATCAAAAGAAAATTACGCAACAGATGAAAAGTGACAAAAATAGGTTAAAATGGCAAAAATTATGAGATGCTCCAACGTTTATCGTAAAATTATTTCAAAAATCTCAAAAGCATATCCGGAAAGATGTTTGGAAAAAAAATGCCCTGGAAGAAACTTGAAAAATAAGCTCATCGGGAATATAGCGATAAATGAATTTGGAAAAAGGTACGTGCACATACATATATTTTAAGGAATGATTTTCTACACAAACAGATTTTCGACTAGAAATAGAACTTGGACTTTATACTGTGTAAAGCAATTTCAAATCAACTACTTCTCTCTGCCGATCCTCTTCTGGTAAGACAAGTGAAAAATAAAAAGAGTCAAAACTATGCTCCATTCTCTGGAATGGGACGCTCAGCGACGCTGAGGGCAAGGTGGGAAGGTCTAAGCAATACGATTTTCGAGAAGTTTAAACATTCAGTACGGTACTCATTCAAGAGGCTTTCTATTGATCGTTCTTTCCAAATAGCCTACAATTAGACGTTGGAACGGAATCAACGGCTAACCTAAAACTTAAGGAAATGCAATTTGATGTTAAGGTCCATCGTGACGAGAATGCGTAGTCCTACTGAAGTTGGGTAATGACCCCACCCCCTGCCACATGGTGCTGTATTTACTGACTGTAGGATAATGACTTGATTTGAATTAAAACAGCTATGTTTATGAGCGACGTCGCTTAAATTGGTTTGCAGGAATTTTTCAAGCCAAAGTAATCGATATCATTTTGTTCATGATATCACTGCATTTCAAAAGCCAATAAGCGTACCGCAATTCCACTGGAGAGTTTCTCATTTGAATCCTGAAGGTGTACTTCAGTAATCAATATCAATTAAACCTCCATCAACTCGAGACACTAAAAGATGACCGAAATAAACGTCAACATAATAACGAGCTTTTAAATATTTTACTGACAAACACTATGAGATTGAATATTTTGTCATTACAATTATTTGAAATTTCGTACTCCAAGAGTTATAATTTGCATATTCCGCCATCTGCGCGGAGGAACAGCACTACAACGACCATTCGCTACAGAGTTTTAGTCCAGGCAGGGCAAACAAAACGTTTTTCGAATAACAGTGCACATAACTTATACAAAATAAGACGTCAATACACTTAGAAATATTGAGCATTTACACTAAACGTCAACATGAGTAATGGAATATTCGGCCAAAATCCTTCTTAATGGGAACATTAACCATTTCCTGTAAGAATAATAAACTTTTGTAAGCAACCCTTAGTATTTAAAATAGCTTTGCACCCATAATAAATGATCAATAAAAAAGTACCGCAGTTCACGTGCATGGTTGAATCATCTTAGTTTTTTCGAATTTTCTCTATACATGTATTTCATGCGTTACAATGTTTTGGAGAAAATAGTTTACGTTCCCTTTAGTTACAGCATTTCTTTACTTCATAAGATAAGACAAGTGACTATGATTGCTTCTAAACGAAATTCATTTTAAAAAAACGCGGAGAAATGTGGTTTGGCCGAATTAATAAAACAAAAAAAACAAAACTGAAAACGGCACCTGGTATCATCGACAAATCATCGTCATCACATTCTTCATTTTATTTGAGTTCTTAACGGTATTTATAGCTGCTGTTATCATTTTTTTAAAATTTCCACAGCAAGAGGTTTTCCTAAATTTAGAAAAAAAATCATGAATAACACTGGGGCAAGCAGGGTAACCTGTTATACATGAACAAAACAAAAGTGCACATTAATTGAGACCATTAGAGAAATTTAATGTAATGCAGTTGTAGCCTAACAGAATAACAGCTTAACAGAATCTCCATTACCCTTCTTCACATTCTAAATGATTTATGGATGATCCATTATTTTATTTTATTTTATTGCAAAACTTCATCAATGTCGGTTACAAAGAAATGCAAATCTCTCGTTCTTAAGAATAGTTCAACTACACACGAAACTTGGCCATATTTATTAGCTAAGCGAGACAACAGAAAAAAAAAATATTATAATATACCATATGCTTTGTTTAGTTGAAAATATTGCCATTTGACCTACATGTATAAGAGTGCATTTTCACGAGCCTATGGCATTACATCAAATGGAAAACAAATTTGACCAGCACTATACCCTTTAGTGGAAAAGCCATTTTTTTTAAACCCTCTCCTTTACTCACATCATTATGAAATTTCAAATAAGAGTCACTACTGTAGATTCTAAGACGTAAGAATTTCACGTTCAGATTTATTTTTTGTTTGATTTTAACAATTTTTAAATTGGGAATGGGTCGTTTTTTACCACAAACTTTTGTAAAATCGTAAATTGTACCTGGCGGTCAAAACGTTGAGCAGTTGAAATAAAAAAAACCGTGAAAGAAATTGTTAAGTCTCGCATCAATTTTCTTATACAAAAAGCACCCTGTAGTACGTATTCATAACTTTCAATATCATTTACTTACCAAATATTTGCTTATCTTTCGTATTTACAATCACGGAAATGTGCCGGCTAGTGGCTGGACAGCTGCTTTAGATGATTTCTGGACGCGACATTGCCACCTCTTTTCCCTATAACATCTAGCAATCTCTGGTTACTTTGGATCTGCTTTAGCTGTCCGTTGAGCCGGTTTAGATTCATCTTTTCCAAAATTCGTTGGCGTACGACATTTAGTGAGCTATCCACGGATAATGAAGGCCCCGTTCTGCCGTTCCGTTCTCTCTTATATTCCCTCGTTGGTTTGAAACGATGTTGGGGCACAACTCCGGCGCGTTTATCCGTAGAACTTAAATCCTGAAGAGGTTCCCACCGCCTGCCATTGCTCTCCTCATCGGTGTTCTGAAAACATGTACACATATACTGTATGAATAAACTATTCATTTTTTCGCATCGTTGAGGTCATGCAGAAAACTTAATGGCATGCAAGGTTAATTGTGGTGCCTCATTGTAGTTAGCGAAAAAGGCGGGAAGTTCGAATAAGTTTTTTCAATTAAAATATCTTTGCATGTTTTACCCTCAATTAAGGGGGAGTCCGAAGGCAAATGAGGGCAGTTCCAAATATCTACTCCTGTTAGGGGACATCCATATAGGACGTCCGGCAAGGGGAGAGGGAGGTATGTGAAAATGGGATACATATGCGGTTTATGGATGATCCTTGACCTTCTACAGTGAAACTTTGAAATCACTCCAGTTTTAAAAAAAAAAAAACAACAACGAAAAGAAGAAATAAAAATTTTAGCAAAATCGACGAATTATTCCCCATTTCCTGTTCTATTTTGTTTAACTGCAATTGCGCGTTGTTTAACTCAAATGACAAATTACAGGTGAAAAACATGGGCTCCTTTTGGCGCCATCGCAAAAAATCATGGATCCTGGCATCCTGAAAAGCATAATCGATGATTTTAGCGTTGGCGCCAAAATGAACACATGTTTTTCAACTGTAATTTGCCATTTGAGATAAACAACGCGCCATGGCAGTTAAAATAGAACAGGAAACGGGGAATAATTCGTCGATTTTGCTAAAATTATTTGTTTTTTTCGTTGATTTTCCAAAGAGAATACCAGATTTCCAGTTTTCACTTTAGAATGCCAAGGATCATCCATAAACCACCTGTGTCCCATTTTCACATACATGTACCTTCCTCTCCCCTTTGCCGGACGTCCTACAGTATACTGTATGGATAACCCCTAATAGGAGTCAACATTTGTAACTGCCCTCATTTGCCATAGGACTCTCCCTTAAAATATCTTCGCATGTTTTACCCTTGATTAAAAAATGTTCATTCATGATGGTGTATTTAAGGTCTCTGTGTTTATTTAGAACTAATATTCTAGCAAAATATAGGAAATATCATTATGTCATTCATCAATCGTATCGCGTTGCATCGTGTGGTAAAGCGACACAGCCACGTGGCGTTACAGTCATTTTTTGACACCAGAAAAGGGGAGTCGAGCCCATTTTCAGGAGAAAACTCCTACATCAGTTGCGACTAAATTGAACTCGAGTTAAATTGATTCTTCTAAGAATGATATGTTTTGAGAAATCTGAGTAAATCTTGCAGCTGTCAACTTGTATTGTTTCTTCTACTAATTTCACACAATAAATTGAATTTACAACGAGATCGAATGATATACAATAAAATTGGAGAATATTTTCTATTTGCTATAGCTAGGGTAATTATAAGCAGCAACATCAGCGCTAAAAAAATGCACAAAAATGTCGCAATGCCTTGTTTTAAAATTGCCTGTTTTTTAAATGTGTATGATTGTTTTAAGTCATGAAGACGTCATGCAGTATTTGCAACATTCCAAAGTGGGAAGGTATATACCTCGTTAAGAGAGTCTGTTCCTACATTTTTCTCCAGTAAATGCATAAGCGGACTTCCCGACAGAGCCTCTGACGGTGGCTTGGAAAATGTATTCTCCGCGTGGAAAAAAGCAGCGTTTGTTTCCACGTCTCGTGAATCTTGTTCAGAAATTGGTGGCCTCGAATTATCCGCGAATTGCAGATGATCCAGCATCCGCTCGCTCGATTGGAAATTTTCGGGTAAGGGTTCGTAGTATGCTAGAAGTTCGTCCAGATCAATCCTGTGGTTGTCGCTATCAGCCATGATGCACGTTACGATGAGTAGCAGGCATGCGGACCAAACCATGGACGGCATCACTCCAGGAAATTAGCTCCTTGAAAAAAAAAATACGAGTTGCAATCATTAGCTTGCGCACATTATAATGCAATTATGGGCAAAGGTCATTTCTGCATAGTCGACAATGGACACGTAAGGTGGATGTATACCGCACTGTACATATGGCTTCAATGACAAATTGTCATACAATTTGAAATGTCAATACAAAAAAAAACTAATATAATTAATGGACCAGCATTTGGTGGTGAAAACAAGCAGCTAGATTTTTACGGCGAATTAATGGCAATGAAACCTACTAATTTAAATGAATGTTCCGCACCGCCTTCTTTGAATTATTCATGATGATATGCACGTTTGCAATGCTCGTCATTCAGCTACAGTATTAAACGAAATTCGTTATGTGCCTTTTAACCTTTATGTCAGTTTATGGAAATGTCAATTTCGAAGCATGCTTTAAATTTGACCATTTCATCGTTTCCGTGAAATATAATGTTAAACAGGTGCCAAGAAGTGATACAGTATTCTGTTAGAAATTCCAAGAAAGATACAAGAAGAGATTACACGATCATATCTCATATAAGTAAAAGCTATATATTGCATTCCATTAAGTAATTGAAAACGCGAAAAATAATCTCAAAAGCGAGGTTTCTAGAATAGTCTTTGCAACATTATAAATGTTCTAGATTGTAACTGAAAATTATGCTATCTCAAAGTTGTTGACTCTTTTTCATGGGCTCATACCGTAATAAAAAGTCAACTTTCAATTCAAAACCCAATAAAGATTCATCGATGCAATAGGTTAGGACAAGAAATGAAATATTCACGATACATATTGTACAAGAAGAAGAAACTCTTCGTAACAATTGTGGAAATAGAAAGATAAATACATGTAAGATCCTGCGAATGCCTTGTAAAAAAGAGCAAACAATCTTATAAGCCCAAACAGCTAGCATAAATTTGCACGAAACTTCAAAATAGTAGGTTTTTCGCTACGTTAAATATTGATAGCACACATGCAGTTTGAAGTGGCTTTCCACTCTTTATAATCATTTGTTTAGCCATTAGTCGGGATCATTACTCAAATAGGTTTATGTTGACTTAATAGATGTAGACGTAGATCCATGCAGCTGATTGCGTCTACGAGTGAGCTAAGTATGCCATCGTTGAGATGACCGTTTGCAAAGACTGTAAATGGCCACATGAACAGCCATTAGCGCAGGATTAATGCCAATATGAAAATTTTGAGAAGATCAAAATAGTACCGGATATTTGCTCTAAAATTGCATACCTAATATAGCTTAGTTTTATGTCGTTCAACCATATTGCGCTAAATTTAATATAAGTGTGTAATCCATGCGTCTTCAAATGACTTGAGCACAAATGATAGCATGAGAACTCTTTAATTGTGTCATTGTAAAAGCTTAATGCATACAGTAATTTGAAACCACACCGCGACATTTTACCTAAATCTTAAATTTACATTTCCCAATATAACTTCACTTTTGTTTTTGAAATTATAAAATTGTTACGGCAAACACGCTTACTTAAGTGGAGAAATTTATCCCCTTTATCTCTACTCTTTAAAGAAGTACGTACAGTATATACTGTTTATACAGTATGTATCCTGCCTCGATTCTCGAGAGAGTACATGTGCATGCTCTCTTTAAAATGATGAAGAATATGATGCCAATTAGGCATTTTTATTTTTCAGAATGAACGGCACAGACTAGACTCATGGTATAGCTGATGGAAACAAGCTATGTACATTAATGACTGCGTTTATTTGTATTTTCATTTCGTCGAGTTAATGTTCTTAATAATTTCATTTACTCGTATACATGTGTTTCAAATATAGTAAACATCCTAAAAAACATTTCCTTGAAAAATGCATATTCAAAAAGTCGATCCATTTACTTTAAAAAAAAATCTATTCGAAAAAGTATTTCGTTCGATCTGATAATTGAAATGCATAATTTATATGTACTGTATAGTATCAAAATTTCACAGACTGATATTTTCCATCGATAAACCGACAAACATACATGTACTTGGTTAACTAGATAACTCTTCTTAAGTGTTTAGTTTCGCGCTTCTACAAGTTTTTAATTTAAATACTTTCTTAAAAAGACATTACTCAATTTAATAGTGTCGAAACGTTTCGGAAAACGTGTTCTCAATTTTGTGTTTGGTATTTGACGGCTAATACCAAATCAAACCATAGAAATATTTGGTAAAAATACAACGTGGGAAAATTGGAATGGAAAACTACAGCAAATTTCGCTTAAAATGCGAGGCTATACAATGCATGTACTGTATATGGTAAACATGCCAGATGTTTTTAAACACATTTCATACCCTTTGGAACATTCAGTGCCCCTGAAAACTTATAAATTAATGCTTCGACCATCGACGCCCATTGCTTTGCATGGCCTGCGCATGTACAGTACAAGTAATAAGCATACTGTAACTTCATTGATAAATGCGAGAATGCCTTTTTGCGTTGTTACATAATGACTGCATTTTGCGAAGATCACATTAATTGCAAGCCTCTAGTCTTGATTAAAGAATATGTTTAACGTTTCAAAGAAATGCACCGAATCTTTCATAATTTCATCTTTAAAAATACGAAGAAATGACATTTGATGAACTATAAGGTAATGTTACGTGAAAATGTCGAGTAATTAAAAACAAGGCATGTTGATTTCTTTACGCTATAGTTATTTCCATTATTATCTCAAAAAATGTTTAGATAAAAGGAAGTTTCCTGTAATTGATATACAGCATTATTCAGAATTCTAATGAAAAAAAAATCCATTGTTAAACCATGTAAATTAAAAAGAAAAATCAAGGGTCCCTGAAAAAATAGTGGCCTTGTTAATGCGCTGCTTTCAATTTTGTATAGCATATCTGAGCGAAACTAACAATGACAGGAAGACAATTAAACCAAGCCCACCAACGGAACTTTCGTGAACTGCCATGGTACCGGCAGTTAGAGACTTTTGAAATCCATTACTACAAGTAGGACATGTATTTCAATGCTGAGATATCTAGAAAGTTTTTCCGGCAGCAAGTTTTAGTTTTGTTCGTTTTTCACTCGAGGCAAGTCGCCACATCATTTAATAACCACATAAATAAGTGAAAAGTATACTAACATTTCAAAGGCCAGTTCTGGGAAAAATATCAAAAACAGGTTGTCCAACAATTAGGGTATATCTAAATTTTAGTAATTTTTCGATTCCCTGTTTATAGGTGCTGAATTCTGAAAACTATAAACATATTGGCAACTGTAACAAAATGTATACGAACATTTTAGCTCAATGTTTTACTCACTGTAAAACATTATGTTGCAGAGAAAGAAAGTTGAAAGAAACATACTCTCGCATGTATACTTACATGTACATGTAATGCGTTAATTTTCGGGAACATACATGTAGCTAAACTGCTTTGCAAAAGTAGTGAATTATACAAAATTAATATTATATATACTGTAATTCAGTGAAAAATAAAAGCTCGAGCGCATTATATATCCCGCTTGTTTATGAAAACATTGATAATATGTCAAATGTTACAATGAATTCCATATAAATATATTTTATGAATACCATATAAATTTAGCATTCTATACTGCCTTGGATCACAACCATTTCAATGATTGATTACATCCCTCCTCCATTTATTAACAAACCTTTTCATCGTCTAAATTATACTAAATATATCTGCATTGAGTTAATACTTTGAATAAATTACTGAAGAGCACTCTCCGATCTAATGCTATAGACACATCCAAAACTTTTAAAGGCTAATGAAGTTTTTTATAGCACATGAATAGGAGTTATGATTGGTGCACCATTATGGAGCCGCCATAATGGCGCCAATCGCGCAATGAATAAGACGAATAAAATAAAATACTGCGGTGCATTTTCTCATTTTGGTCCAAATCTAAGAGTATTTAATAACAAAGTGCCTTAATTAAGAATTCCTTAATTTGGCCTTCAGAGCTAGGTGAAATGCAAATACTCCAGTTGAACAAATATTAATACGAGATGTTTTTCAGCTTTAAAAAAGCTCACGGATAATTCAAAAACAGATACAAATAATTTTAAAAAGAAATGGCTTATTTCTTTATCATGGGTAACTTTTCTTAATTTTCTTATGATTTTAACACGTCATGAAATCAAAATTTTGGCCTTATAGTAAAAAGATTTTGAAAAGTTTTTCATATTATCAGACGCCTTAGAGACCATAAAAAACGCTGTTCGCATAAAGTTAATGGATATGTCATGATTACTGAATTTGTGTGCCTATTATATAAATATGCATGCATTCTTGGATGTGGAAATAGTCCGAAAAAGATGCTTAGAAATTGTTTGCGAGCAATACAGCTGACTTTTATGTTGCTTACCGTACATTCTGTAGGAGCAATTAATTAAAATCATAAGGAATCCTTTTAGAATTCCAGACGAAAAATTACGGCATAGATCTTAAAAGATTACTTTGAAGTACATGCATTATAATGAAAACATTAGTGTACTCAGACAGAAGCATCGCAGATCGCACTTTGACAGTCGTCAAGTCACATTTTCAAAATCAACGGAACATGTTCAAATCTGTTGACCTTGAACATTACTGAAGCATTACTTTGAAGCTTATTGATCCAAAATTGCAGAATTTTGGTTGTTGTCAATCAGATTTAATGCTTTCCTTCTGCATGCACATACATGTACATGACTTCGCGACTTCCCAAATGAGATCTGCAAAGATTCCATCTGATGTATTGGTTTTAACTATGGGTATTAGTTCATAATGCACTGTAAACTCAGCGTCATTGAACGCCAATGCTTGTAAATCATCAAATAAAAGCAATTTTACGCAACAGCAAAAGTTATTTTTTTGTAGTTTCCAGTTATGTAAAAATGTTGATTTCGTCTACAAGCACTGAAGTTTAAATTTAAGATGCATTGCGCTGTATACGGTCGTTTAGTGGTTCACGCCGTCTTTTTCCGTTATCAATTTCAGTTTCGAGAAATCATTCATTTTTACGACCAAGTAGAGCTCTCGTTCCCTTCGTCATTTACAGTCAAAACGACGAAATGATGACGTAAGAAGATTTATTCTGCGCATGCGCGACGTCCGTTGTTGTCGTGCGTCGTTGCAATGTGAATAGAGCCATATAACGTATAACGGGACGATATCGTCAACAACATATTTTCGTTAGTATAAAGATCGATTAAATTTGTTAATTAAATTAAATGCAGAAGTTAGAATTATTGTTTTCGAAATACCGAGGCATTATAACTGCTGTACATACGCAGTAGGCTATCTATTGAATTTAATTTTACTGATGGATGAAAGTCGGTACTTGAAGCAATACAGTAATTGGATTTGAAACCGACGTATATCAGCATTCATACAATAATATCATCATTGAGCTTTCCATCCTTTGTCATATGATTTTAATAAGACAAACTGTTCAACTTCAATTCCTCATTGAGTAGTTAGGAATGGATCAAAACTAATTTTAAAAATGGTTTACAAAGCTTGGGAAGTTTGCATTCATTTAAGAGACAGCACAAGCAGCAAAAGAGAAGATTTTGGAAATATAATTGTAATAAAGATTAAAATCAGAATTTCAAAAGAAATCGGCATTTGGCCTAAACTTGTTATGGGTATATGTATAACGCAGTAAAGACATTAACTTCAGGGAGATCTCAATCGATTGAACGATCGTTTTCCACGCATAGTTTTTATGAAGTTATAACGGGGCGTGTTTTCATCGGCAATTTCCAGGACCACAAAATGAAGTTTATTTTACTTTATCGATACCAAACGACCCCACGGACATTAAAAAAGTTAAGAAGCTGGGAAAACAAAAGCTTTAAGCTTAAGCATAAGCCATCAGCTTAGGGCAAGATGATTTAGGTGATGTAGCTCGTACATTTTGTTGTAAAACTAGCCGGAAAAAAAAAATTGCCGAGAAAAAATCTTATCAAGCTAAAACAATAAAAACATGTCATATAAGGAGTTCGTATATACGACTTAGGTTTTGCCAGAAGAGTCTATAAGGCGCCTTTTATGTACGTACATGTATATATACGTCACTGTGATGCACATCGGACAGGCAATTTACTAGAAGTTGTCGCTATAGCCGCCATAAAACAAACTAGATATTGAGAAAAAAAATCCAGTATTGTCTTATTTTCGGTAAAAACGTAACCATGCCACATGTACGTCTAGATTTTTGAATTAAAAAGGATTTCGGTTTGGTTGAACAATAAATCGATACTTGTTACTCTTAGCCTACATGCAAGCACGATGCAACAAGTGGGATTATAGGCTTTACATTTCGACCAGGGACTGAGTAATTTCACCTTAAACTGTTCGGTAAATTCCCCGTTTTTATTAAACGGGAGGGTATTAATTTAAGATGGCGCTTGTAGATGAAGTAATTAGAAAGATGGCCGACATCTTATTTAAACAAACTAATCATTTCTAAAACCTCGTGCTATAGACACGTAGTCTTCCGTGACCATAAAAAGACGTAAAATTCAACGAAAACAATTTTATTCTTCAGGGAGAAGCACAGGTTTATCGCGTTAAACCAATAACCGGGAACGTGCATCAAACCGAAATGCATCCATTGGGGATTTGATGAAATTGATTGAAATCGGGCAGCTGCACGTACCAAAATTATGTTGTACAGTGGCAGCCCACGTAAACTTGCTAATCTGAACAGGTTAATGAGCGTAAAGTTCATTTTCTTTCAAAATGTGTCCGTTAGGGGAAGTCGAATGAAGGTTTGGGAAATTCATTACGATAAACCTAATACATCGTGGTCCGAATGAGTAAACATAAAACATCGTTTGGGATTAAAGGTGGACGTCGTACCTGATCTATTCACCTGATTAAACAAATTAAAATGTTGTTTATATTTAAAGAGTAGTTCCAATTACAGCATTGATTTGATTTATGAAGGTAATTTGGTCCCAAATATAAATTGCAACCGATCTGTTCACTTGAATAAGCAGATGTAAAATTTGACCATGCTAAAACATTCAAATTAAAGCAGTGATTTGATTTATGAACGTAATATGGCCCAGCACTTGTTTTGATCGGAACACCGAGTAGGGCTTGAAGCATTTTGAAACGTAGTTATCCTTGCGTTTAATTTTTTAATGATAATTGTTCTTTTGCTATTTCTGAAAGTATACATTCTGTGTCTCATCCAAAGCAGCAACAAGGTTTGCAACTTTTGGAGAACATAGTTATGTCACAATTATCATCATCGTATTTTCATTGTATTTCCTGCAGCCAACAACTTGACAATGTTCGTAATTTTCGCACTCTGCGTTTTAATAATCTAATTTTAATGTGGCATTATTGAAACGTTAAGCATGACAATTTGATCATCGATCAAAGCACTTGGATGTGCGACGTCATAATGAAAAAGCTCTTGTTGTTTACAAATGTTGTAAGCGATAATTAGCGTGCAACAAAAGACGAATTCGTGCAGTTGCCAAAAAATGTACCCTCAACCCAGAATAATTACCTAAAATATCTGCACCTTTGTGATTGTTCAGATCTCCAGCAGCGTAAATGGAAAACGTGATATTTAGGAGTGGTGCATTTACCTACATCATATTTAGATAATAAATCGTTGATAATGAGATGTAACGGAAACAGCTAGACTTCGCGAATTAATATCGATTGAATTCGCTAGAAATGGTTACTCAACAGATGATGAAAGGGTAAATAAATTCATCTGAAAGTCAAATTATGCAAAGTGTAGCTGCGAAATTTCGAGTTCGTGTACAAGTTCAAGCTTTAAGCTAAACTTCCACTTCGCTTTGCGTTGCATATATTTTACGCGATCGATGTTTTTATAATAATTTTAGAAATGATAATGCTAATAAATGTTGCTTATGCTTTCGATGCAACATGAAGGTGTCATGAGCAAAAAATAGCAAATACCAATTTCAAATTTTGCTATTTCCTTCGTTATAATTTAGTTTTCACAATAAAGGGTTGTTACCCTCGTAGAAAGGAACCAAAGTGTTTGATAAGCCCTGCGTAAACAATCGTGTCAACATAGTCTGACGTTGGACATGTGCTCATTGTTTAGTAAAACGAGTTTATGCCAATTTATTAAGCAGATTTTGAAGCCCATTTCCTTTTTTTGACAATGTTCCAGTTTCATCCATCCCAATTGATGATTTTCAGCATGTGCGCTTCTTGCAAGCCACAATTTATTGCGAGGATTAATTAGAGCTTAACCGAATACGCCTGTATTTAAGCGCATCAATGCTGCTATTGTACATGTTGACAATAAATATTATCTGTATATCTCTTTAAAGGAGTGCATGATCATCATCCCTTATTAACATTTCAGTATTAGTTATCCACTCAAGCATGAACCAATTCTAAAAAACCCAGAATGAAATTGCTTTTCACAATTCTTAGTCTCAATTTCCGTCGCTGAGATGTTAAATAGATCAGTTAATGTGATCAATACTATCCGAAATGATACTCGGCAAGATTAGGCGATAAAACGGCTCAATAAAGGAAGCAATTGTGCTTTTTCCAATTAACTTAACATAAATATTAAGTAATCGTTACATCGAGCATAGCTATGAATTTAGTCATAAAAACAATGGCAGTTGGCTAAACGTTAATAATTACTAAATTCTTTTACAAATTATATCGAAATAGTATCGGGTTTGGATTAACCACTAGTAAATAGTGACAACTTTACAAGAAAAAATTAGCAAATGTACTTGGCATTGTAAAATTGGCCGTCAAAGGATGATTTTTTAGTTGGAAGTTAATCATTGGGTACATTGTGTTCACAAAGTCTATAGCGTGCAAATCGCACCCTCGCTTCAGAAATGGCACAACTCAAAAATTGTCAATATCGGTTTAAGACAGCGTTGGCTGCGTTGTGTGAAGCGATGAGCTCAATTCAGCAAAAATGACATAACTGAGGTTGCCATAGTTTCGGCTGAATGGCAGTACAGTATTGTCACTTTATTTCACAAACACCACAATGCATTACCACGCAAGGCAAACAATTTCCTTTATCTCAAAATTTAAAATGTTGAGTTGGGTCATTTCTGAAGCGAGGATACGAAATGATCCAGCAACTTTACATGCATTTTACAGATCGTCAAATGCGAAAACCGTTTTAATTTTTTTTACATTATATTGCGTTAAAATTTTCGTCAAGTTAAAATGAAAAATTTCCAGTTGTGTCACTTCTGAAGCGATAATGCATGGGGAAGGAGTGCGAAATGAACGAGAGATTGGAAAGTTTGCATGCATTTTTAGGTAGGCGATTGCAAAAACAGTTTTCCCTGCAAAGAAAGTAGGATTCTCTGGTTACACAGTGGTACACTTTCCGAACACACTGTATCTATAGTAGGATTATAATGCCATATCGATGGAAAATAATGGAAAATCGACACGACCCAAGAACGTGCGGTTTAAAATGACCTACAAACGCGATCATGAGACGTCTAAAAAAAAGGTACTAAAAGAATGTCGAGTTTCCCATGCAAGTCGGGTGTTGCTTACCTCTCGGAATAAACGAAGAAAATCGTGGCCGGTGTCTTGTCCCAAAAAGTTGAAGAAAAACGCGGTTTTCGAGCACGGTCCAAACGGCAAACCAGAGATAAAACTCGGAAGAAGTTTATCCCTAACTCGTAAAAAAGTAAGTTTTCCGGGCTGGTCGAAGTGAATTGGTATAGCTGTAGAGTTGTCGGAAACCACCTCGGTTGCGTCAAGTGGTTCGAGGGTTCCCCGGGTTTGGCACAATGCTAATTTCGAGGATCCTTGTATATCGGTCTGGGCTAGAATGCTTCGCGTTTCTGGCACTTCTATTTAAATATAAATAGTGGGCCGTTAACAAATAGCGCAAAATGTTTCTTATCTAGCCGCTCGATTTGAAGCTATATACGTAGCCCTGGCTAGTGCAGCCTCCATCCGTAAACCCAGAGTTTTATTGGTGGCACGAGGTAACCGTAGGCGGAAAGGCGGGCACGTGACGTGACGCGAGGGGGGGCAAGAGTACAGAGACGGCTCTTCAACGATTGAAATGCGCATGCGACAGCGTCACGCCATGGAGGGGGCTTCGAGATGCAGGGAGATTCATCAAAGAGATTCTCCCGATTTAAAAAAAAAAAAAAAACACATCAGTAACGTATTCTGGACATTGGTCAGCGCTTGTGCAGCACGGAATCCTGCGCTCTGCCAAATGCGAACATTTAGGTGAACGGACTCTTGCCATTCAATATGCCTGCATTTATGGATATCTGAAATTTGTCGAATAAATGTAGCGTATACATTAACTTTCGGACACTGTTTTTATCAGCTCCTTTACAGGGAATTCGTTATATCCGTTCTGCTTTTCAGAAGTTGGGGAAGATGCTATATTCGACATAATGTCCAACTGAGGCCGATGCAAATACTATCTCCAGTTGTTTGACTGTTTTCTGCCATCGTTCTCTCAGCTGCTTTTTCGTAGTTCAAAACAGGAGTCAAAGGAAATCAAAGGGTGGAAATACGATTGAAATCTTTACCCCTGCAGTCAGTACATGACTTGATAATTACCAAATGGTTTGGTGATTACCGCAGCATGCATTCTGCGAATAACTGGAGTGAAATGCTCGGGAAACATTGTGCAAATATATTTGGGATGATCGCGCAGAACTTTACGAATCGTACTTTGGCAGTCGCGAAGTCAAGCGAGCAAAAGGAACGCTCACTTGGTTTTAAAACAGCGATGACCTTGATTAAATTTGAACCAATTAGCGCGTCGATTTTGCGCACGTGATCTCACGACTGCCAAAGCACGATCCGTAAAGCTTCTGTCTGATTACCCCTAGTGTTATATGGCGCACGTTATTTTTGAACATTACAAGCTTAGACCAGCAAGGGCACCCCCTTTTCTGGTCCAAGCTGATCTCTTCGCTTCGCTATAATTGAAAAAAATTGTATTTTAACAGTTCTGTCATCCCTGCAAACGCTTATGTCCATCAATTTAAATGACATACTATGCCAAAATGCCATATGTTCTATTTTGACAACCAAGAAGATCGAGATAAAATGGCATGTGTCAAATTTGGTGGCTCTATGGACATCATCCACTATGGTCAAAGTTTCGATTCCACCAGCCATCCCCTGGTATCCTTCATGCATGTTCCTATAGTTAATAGCTTCATGAACCACATTTTCTGAGTTGTTTCTCCACTGAACTCATTCATCGACAAAAAACAATGTAGACAACGACCAGGCCGAAATAGCGAAATTGAGAACAAAGCAATAATGATCTGGGAAATGTCCCCGTTATTTTTAGGCAATTCATTTAGGCGAAAAGAAACAGCAAACAAAGCTAGACCTATGGAAAACATCCATGAGGTTATTTTAAGTTCTAACAAGTTGAGCGTTTCATGTAAAAATGCTTTTAAGAACAAAGCAAAGTTAGTTTTTTGGTGTAAACAGTAGTAAGTTAGTAAACATGTATAAAAACGAGGCTTTGTAACTCGAACTGCATAGGCTAATAGCCCAACAAAGAAGAACAAAATTGTGCATTGCATTAACTATGGAAAATGTGAATAGAAGATAATTTGGCTTCTACATCCCCCACGATGGAAATACCCTTTCAACGAATATAATACTTGTTCAACTGAACTTCTATATTTAAACACAATCCCATATGAAATATTATATCAACACAAACACTTAGAGAAAAGTGCACGTGTGTAATGGGCTTTTAGGGCACCATATTTTACGTGAAAATATTTCATAAAAACGTGACCAGATTTTTTAAAACCCTGTTGAAAATCTAAAATATTTCCTGGAGAGCTTGAAAATTGTAAAATTTGGCAAAACGACGGCAATTATTCGTTTCTTTTCCCTCGATCGTTCTTAAAGTTATAGTTTTAGGTGATATATGCACTTAGAAACAGATAGTTGTTGCGTGACCTATATGTAAAACCCAGATGTGACGTAAGTGTATGTAAAGAAAGTTTAATTATAGTTTTAATTTGGAGTAGATGAGATCGACAGCTCATTGTGTTTGTATGGCTTGGGTAAATAACACTGAATGAATTGATGAATCAATACGAGTGCAGAAGTGCGCCGAAATACTCAGCAATCTCCGAATGGGACTTCATCAGAATATGATTCTACATGTAAAGTTGACACAGAAAAGTGAAAGCGTGAGATAATGTGTGGTGGCGATGACATGCAGTTGAAAACAAATACTGCACAGAATGACAACACGTAGATTCGAGAGAAGAAAAACTGAGTGAAAAGTGAGGGAAAAAACACAACATATTAAATGACTATGGGGACAAAATACTAAAGGAGGGAATTAAAGCAGCAACGAAGAGAGGTTGCGATTAAAAAGCTAACTGGTATCTTCTTTATAAGCTTTCTTATATGCCCACGTTCAAAAAGAAACATTTCAAATATTGAAGTACGCCATTAAGCGATGCATTTTTAAAATATTTGCGAAGTTATGGGAAAAAATGCGGAGTCGGTAACATTTTACGTTAAACTGTAACGTAAATAAAATGGAAAAATTGCCCAAAAATCGATAAACCCTTATCTGATTCAAATAAACCTCGGCAAACTTCAAGATATATTGATCGTTTATCATTCTGTAAAAGGTTTAGCTAATTTGAGGAAATTTAGTTGACTCTGAAAAATGGTCGATGATGGCATTTTTAAATTCGATAGGCTTTAATCCCAATACCCACATACATGTATATATAAAAGTGCTGTATTTGGAAAATACTGTAGAATCAATACACGTTATGAAATATATTTCAAAAAATACGCAGAAGAAAAGATTATACATGACATTATACAGTATTACTTCAAATTATACACTGTTTATTATGTTAGAAAGTGCCTGTACAATTTTGAATGACAATATTTTATATTTTCACAAAATTGCACAGCTTTTATATTGCAAAAGTACATGTATATACTGTATATTGTATAGCATGCACAAATTATGCATCGATCAAACCGTGAGTATGGCATTTGCAATTATTGTATTCACCGAATAATAATGTATCAAATGCCTTGTATAAATATATTTTCTTGTAAAAAAGTTTTACAGAAATGTAATTTTAGAGATCTTATTTTGCCGCGGCTCAAGTATAACGATATTTTGTAAGAATTTTTCAAATTCAATTCTATTTGAATTGGAAATCAAACAAAAAACGCACTTTGCATTGTGCATTTCAAATTGCCTGACATATTTCCATATATATACTATATATGTGAAAGACGATACGCGTAAATCCATTATTGAATCCAATTTATGATCTATAGATATGCTGACAAAGAAGAAAACATTTTGAATGCGATTCGTGAAACTTTTAAAGTTTGTGGGACTTTCGAAAACAGACTTTGGAATGACGTTTCAATGCATATAAATATGAGTCATTCTTTTTCATTTTCCGCGTCTTCCACCATCTTTAATAATGTACTCTTACATGAATAATGGCAGTTATTCACCTAGTTGCATGCAAGCAATCGCTAATGTACCGACAATAAGACTACTTTTAATTATAAATAAGAAAGCTTCGTTTAAAATTCACCAGCTTTTGAATGCATTTTAATTTTCAAGTTTTGAATGGGTATATGTCATGGAGGTGTTGGCTGTACATAAGTTGTCGGAATTGCGAAAGAAATGCCCCAGTTATAAAATAAGCAAAACAGGCATAAACAGTTTTTATAATAATTTAATTAATTTTAATGAGAATATTTCTATTGAGATTAGTGATATAGAAAATAAGATTATATTAACGGATTTTCTAGGAAAGCATAATACCGTTTTGTAAATAACACGCGCGTAAGTAATTGTTTTTCACATAAGACATCGTTTGGCATTATGCTCTCAACAATGAAAACAATTATTTTTTGTATCTCACTTAATTATTATCGAGGGAATTTGAAATATAAAGCTCGGAGGTACATGTAGACTTTTTCAGTTTATTGAATTATTCTTTTTTATACTCGTTGTCAAGTCGTGTGCCATGAATTCATTAGTGCCCTGAATTAATGAGTGCACCAATTCATGCATGAATATATTAGTTTTTTATAATGGCAAATTAAAAAATGAATAAATTTGACAAAGCTGACAAAAGGAACTTGACTTCACACTTTGGTAGAAGGAAAAACATGAGGACAAAGGGAATTTTACGGTAGCATGAAGGAAAAACAATTAAGCCCATAGCCTATATTTCTTATACATGTATTTCAAACAGGGATCTATGGCGGGATCTCGGTAATATTACTCGAAGCAAGACGTTGTTTTTGAATGGCGCTACGTTTTATTAACATGTGCACGATTGACAACACACGGTGGATGACCAATAGCTATCAGCTCAACTTTCGATTGGTCAGTAGTGTATAGACACGAACGTTTACGAGCTTATTGCAACTACGATGTATTTTAGGTGCCCAAGTATTGCCCAAAACCATAAACAATGCAATCAATAGAACTACACCAATGTTATGAGAACCTTGACTTATAATAAACAACCGTTTGGGTGAATATCCACGTAGCACCTACCGGGATGGTCAGAAGTTCAAACTTTTCGGACTGCGGGAATAAATATAAGTAACGCTACATCATCGAGCATCAAACACTGACAATGGGCCCGTTCTCAGTCATCGAGACGCATTGGGGGGTGCAAAAAGTTTTTGGTGATCTCCCAAAAAAAAACGATGATTTTATATAGCATTTTGTTTTACATGAGAAAAATGATGAATTTTGGCACGGCACATCTCCTGGCGTGAAAAAACGTGATGCGAAAACTAAAAACGCTATAGTAGCATGAGATAATCCTGCAGATGTGGCATATGTAGGCTACCATACCTCCATGAATATTTATGCGATGTGGTATACAGGTCTCTAGCTGAGTGCAACTGCATTTTTACTGAATCTGTCGCCTGTTACATTAAGGACAAAATGTTTTTTGTTCCCGGATATGTTCCATCATTTCCCTCAATGTCAGATGTGGTGAAATTGAAAAATAAAAAAAAGGAAATGGAACAAAGCCATTTCTTAACAATTTCACAATGTCGACCAAGAGTTTCAATTTTTAAACAGGAGTCCAGGACAGGTGATGGGTGCGGCTCTTCAGGATGCGTTTTACTCATAAAAACACCCCTGTTGCAGGTCGTGCTCGAGACGTTTTATTAGGACCCTAATAAAAAAATGAAAAATTCCATACGGACTGGGCTGCGTGAACAGTCAATATAACAGACGTATAAAAACTTATAAGCTGTAAAATCTTTTATGCGCTTAATGTCAGTCGAAGCAACTCACGTTGACCCAATATCGGAGAGGTCATTTAACTCCACAAAACGTTCTTACTTTATCGCAAAGCTACTGAGTTGGCAGTATTCGAACCGTTATGTCACCAACTGAATGAAGAAATATATCCCAAACCGGCAAACTGTTGTTAAAAAAGGTGTTGGGTTGTTGACACGTACATGCATATGTATTTCAAGAACAACTCGTATTTCGCCTGACATTGGTGACAATTTAGACATGTCAAAGGTAATTGTACCCGAAAAGAATATGGACATGTAAACGCTCGTTTGTTATAGGATTCATTGGATGCTAGAGAAGCTTGAGGAACATGATCGCGTATGGAACCACAGTGAGACCTCAGATTAAAGGTAAAATTCAAGATAGTATATCCGAAATGTCCACAAAAGAATTTCATCGGGAGATATCACCTTTAAATAGTATGAACCTGTCGTCCCATTAACGCATTTCACTCGCAGTGATCGACTTCCAGAAAGTACAAGGTACTTGTACGAAGTAAGTATACTTAGCTTTCTGTCTATGACGGTTGAAAAAACAACAAATGATCACGAGGTTTCTCTTCATCGTCGTGTTTGATGACATCATTTTGCTCTTCTTACACGTACAGTACGTTGCAATGCCTAATCTAAAAGTTCTTGCCTGGTCTTCAGCATCTTATGAATTTCTTAACTCAAAGAAAACTCAACCCTTAGGTGTTAATCGAAGACAATTTCATCAGAACAGACGATGCGTGAAACTACGAAATGGGTTTAAAAATGCAAAACAAAACCCTGAAGAAATTGACTGATTATCACGCCTGATGAACGACTTTGTGCCTGCCAATTTGCATAATTGATGGATGGACACCTATCACTAATAGTTTGTGCGTGTAAATTATAATTAAGTTCAGATACGATGGCAGTTGATTAGATCGCTGCATCTGTGAAATTCGTCCAAAGAGTCGATAGCATTAAAAACGCCAACGATTTTTATGCATGCAACTTGGAATTTATACTTTTTCCCAACCCACAGCCACTAGTGTAGGTAATACTGTAGTTGCTCCTCGTTAATAAATCCCTGTCTGTTGCCCAGGGGCTTCTTTCAATTCTCCAGGGTTGACCGCAAACGACATTCTAGCTACGTATAACGACATGATTACTAGTAAAATATGCCCTTACTTGGGGGCATCCCTTCTATGAGCTGTCGCTATAATGAGAGGTGAATGAAATCTTTACGACAGAAATGAGCTATGAGGAGAAACGACATTAAGTAGCAGCTACGAAGGAAGAAATTACATTTCATCTGGAGAAAATACGTTGAAGTATACATCGGCAATTTCAAATTGAAGTATGTTACATCTAATGCATAATTCTCCTAGAATAATACAGTAAAACCTCGATTATATATATGAACTATTTGGGACCAGAGGTGTTTCATAAAATCGAAAAGTTCAGATAATCGAGATTGAAACTCAAAACAATAAAAAACCAATTTTTTAAAAAAAGAAACAAGTCAATTAAGCATTCAAAGTTATTTTATCACATTGCACGTACAAGTATATCACTTTTGTTGGGCAGGTTTGACAACACTGCCCGTTTCCGCTTTGAACTCGGTAGGGACATTTAACACAACGTACAAAATAAAAATTTTAAGGGTGCGCCTTTGGCTGCTACGAGCAGGCTTTAAACGAGGTACCTACATGTATTTAATTAATTTTCCCAAGGTTGAGGCCTGCACCAGCCAAAAAACGCACGGTGTGGTGACTCGGCAGAAGCCACGTGCTGATGAGTTCATAAAACAGAGGGTTCATAAAATCGAGGTTCTACTGTACTCTGAATCACATTTCCAGCATTGGTTTTCAGTTAAATCTAATGATAAATGTAACGATACTTGTAGATGAACTTTAATACGTATTCGTATCAATAGTACTTCAGATACAGCGGACATTAAACATTTTTTTGTAAAGCATTGTTGGACGGTATAGGGATTCCTTTCTCACCAACTAAGTTGCATTTTCACATAAATTATTGCATTATATTTACTAATGTATTTGTTGACGTAACTTAATTCAGACATATTTAGAAATTCATTTGAAAATATATTCCACTCTTGACTAGTTCAAAGTACGTGTATATTAACAGCTATTATTTTAAATATAATGTGCATGTACTTGTACAATACTGCATAATTTTACATTCATGGCGAGTAACGGCAATTCTAGATGCTGTAATTCGAATGCCAATTCTTTTAGATTTATAAATTATTGAAGATGTCAGAGAGAACTGTAATTTCATTCTTGGGGGGAAAAAAGTCTTTCAGTTTAAGTATTTCAAGTTTGAACATGCAACAAATATATGATTAATTGTAATACAGACGACAGGTTATTATTTTTAAGTGAAGACTACAAAAAAAGGTGATAAAAAATAAAAACGAAATTTAATTTAACATGATAACAAAGTTAGTTATCCTTAGCGGGCGCCTGCAACAAATGATGAATCTGTCAGGGCCCAAAATAATGATCTTCTGTATTGCACGTTGAGTAAAAGGACGCGTTAATAATGAAATGCAAAGTAAGCAAATTAAAGTACTTTCACTCTCCATCTGACAACTATTATTGATGAGAAATATTATCGCAGAATGCATATATCTTTAAGTATATCAATGACGCAAACGAGTGAGGAAAGTGATTGGCTAACTCGTATTCGAGACTGCAGAGCCATTCAATTTGCAACTGTATTTTTAAAACTTTTCGGCTACCACATTAAAATACGCACAACTTGAAGGAAACGCCCATACATTCTAAACTTAAACCCATTGAAAAATAATAATTGCAACCCATACAACAATTTGCTTTTATCGGTCTTTTTCGGGGCAAATGCATCAGGTGAATAAATAAAAGGAGATAGATTTCCATCGGATCAATATCATTTCGATGTTTGTTTCATTCTCACAAAAAATAAATATCAATGAAAAGAAAATAACTTTACAAGAAACGCCAGGTGAAAAATTGTTTTGATGGTTGGCTGGTATAACTATCCAAACCACAGATATCCGCAAGTTGTCTTTCAAAAAAGAAGGGATCAAACAGCTTGTTTACATTCTGTAATGCCACTGCTGTATACGTTGATGCATGCCTGTACACGCAATATACTTTTTGTGCCAGCTAATTATTTTATAAATAATTAACTCCGATGTTTACAAGATCGTGTTAATTGTGCACAAAGATCGGCAGACGCTCGAGTCTATGCATTCAAGCGTTGAGCATTTAAGGATAACAAAGCTCGTGATGCTAACTAATGTGTGATCCTTGATATCAAGTAAACTAAGATTTTCATAAGCAAAACACCAGACTACGACAGTTGATAAAGTATGCCGGAATACTACAAAACTAAAACGCCAAAGATAAATCATGGAATGTGTCGATAATTAATGAATAAAGAATGACAAACGGAAGGGTGCGCTTCAGTAAACCCATTAATATTTATGGTATAGAATAAAGACACCAATTAACCTATCAACGTCGTGCATAATAACGAAAGATTGTTTTTATATTGTGAAAGCGCTATACGGTATATAACCCATATTTTAGACAGTGGCAACGGCCTTATATAATACACGCACATGCACATTTAGGCTACATGCAGGTAAACAAGACATTGCCCTCAAGGTTTTCTTAATTAGAGCGATAAGGAATGTTGTCATGTTGAAATAAAAGTGCTTCAATTCATAATATTTCAGCAATATACAGTATATTGCAAATGTATTTACTATAGTTCGCTTTCACAGTTGAATAAGAATTGCCATATGTGAGGACTCCATAACACATATCGCAAGTAAAATGTTACTGTACGTTTTCGGTTTGGATGAACCCAAAATATTAAATGTTTAAAGATTGTCCAAAAATCTAGTTAGAATGTTGAAGATCGTCGAAAAATTAGTTACATTGTATGCATTTGTAACATTAAATTATCCATCGCAAATTTAAGTTACAGTTAGCATTTCTGATATTATGCATGAATGCTAACATGCAATACACCAATGTATGGCAGGAAACTCCATGCAGTTTTTCGGGAAAACGTAATGCACGGTATAGGAAAAAAAAAAAAACAGGACCTTGCGGCAAGTTTTCCTGTTATGCATTAGTACAATGCATGGTTGCATGCTGAAAGGTGGCGTGCAATATGATGTGAGATATGCTTTCTGGTAACGTCAGATGTCATATATACATGTAGATGTTGCCATATAGACGATATTCGAGAGGCCCATACATGCATATATTCGTAAAATATATTCTCAAAAAAGCGAAAACAAATACCTGCATGCATGTTATTGTAATAAATCATGCATATAATTCGGCACAATATCATTACATGTATGATGGAGTCCTTCATTACATTAATAAGGGATTGTTTGCTCAATTACCTTCAAAATATCTTTATATACATTTCTTAAAATCCTAAGGCGCTACGATCGTAGCATACTACTGTATGTTTTGCTTTTGTTTTAATAATTATTCAACAAATAAGAAAGAATAAAACATTATGAAAAACGAAGGTAAATCCTTCCCAAAATTTAGAATTCATAATATATTTGTTTATGTGCACCACTGCTTACAGGCACATTTCGAATAACATTTGCGCATTCTTGACGCGTAGTTGCCATACGAAATTTTCTAAGAAAACAGTTGGTGCCCTGATTAAAAGATGCATTATTCATTAAGCTTATGAAGTCCTGACCACTCCACAGATATCGAAAAAAAATGTATGATAGTTAATTAAAAATTAAAAATAATATTATGAAAGAATGCGCTTATTTCATATTCTGTCGTTTGCAAATGTAGTCTGCAAAATCCCAAAGCGCTTAGGTGCATGTTCCTAATCACCTAAACACACCACTATGTTGTTGAACTTATCCTATTCGTTGTTAGTTATTTCTTGGTTGTTGCCCCTACAAATCTAATTTGACATGAATTGATTTTTCTAATCTGATATTGACAACAAATTCGGACACTCAACTCATTCCATCTCTAGATCGGTTTCTTCTGTCGTTTATCGTATACGTTGTGTTTCTCAGTTAGCTTGAACAGACATATGTAACCAATTAAGTTTACGACATTACTTCATAGAATGGACATTAAAAGCCTGAAGAGGGAATTCGAAACCAGAAAAAAAAGTAGCACCTGAATGATTATTCCTCGGTTCTAGATAGAGCAGTTCCCTGTAGATACCATTATCTGTAAACATGGGCATGGACATCGATATGGGCATGGTGATCGATAGCTAAGATCTCCCCTTGTTATTGTTAAGAATTCTGTCAAATTAAGTGAAACAAAGCTTTGTATAGTTTACGGTTTTATCAAAACCAAACCTACTTGTACGTTCTTGAGTAAAGCTAATAACCCAATCAAAGCAAACAGATATAAACTGTCTTAAACGTGACCATGTCATTTAAAAGTTCGTTATTCGTACTAATTTCGAGTATATTATTGCATTCGGTGTGGTTAGTTATTCAAAAAGGAGTTGTTCATATTGCTCGCCATATTCAAGTTCGACAACATTGCTCAATAAGAGCAACTGTTGGGTCAGTACGAGAAACGCTTGAACTTCGGATTTCATCGATTTTACCCAGCAATTGGAGATAGTGATCTACAGTACTTTCAAACAAAAATAGCCCAAAGATTTTCGTCTTTCTCAGAAAACGAATCACGCTAATTATACCCTTAAAACCTATATGTACTGTATATACCGCTATAGGCTTTCATGCCATCTATAACTTAAAATGTATACTTACGGTACATATGTAACGTATATGCAGACGGTGAATTTACATAAGAATAATGAGGAAGTCTCGTAACATATTCTTATGTAAATTCATCGACTACGTGACGTAAAGGATTACTTTTTATGGAATCTGAGACACCACATGTGCAGCATAGAGTATAACATGTCCAACTGCAAGCAATGCAGTCATATATGCCTTAACGTATTTTAGCATTTCGTTCACATTTAAATTCATACCTTAATTTACATATTTTTTGAACGTTATTAATAAATGGATATGCATATTTTATATCTGTGGACAATTTGGTTTGAACAGCATTTCCGAACAAGCAAGACGCTGTAGGAGAATTCAAGAAAATGTCATTATAGAAATTAATGGTTATTTTTGGAACATGACCCTTACTCGTCCAATGCAACTACTAATTCTATAAGGAATACAGTAATTAGTTATTAAGACCAAATTTATTACGATGAACCCAAAATGTCATTAATACGTCATCGAACTCGACTTCCCGTGAGGATAAGCAAAAATAGGAATTTAAAAAGCTTTTCACGTAATGCTTGCACAATAAAATAGATATGATGGATCACGAATGCAGTGACTAATAAATGAATATCATCGAACAAGAAATAAGAACAATAATGTTGTTTGTGATGAATTCTCTCTTGCTCCCTGGAAGGGAGATTTCGTATCCCTGAAGAGACGGACTCATCATTCAAGCTTAATGATAGTTTAAGGCAATACTCCATAAATGCATTTATTGTATTCTTCAAAATGCATGTACCTCTAATGATAATTTTCCGAGCACAAACAGCAGAAGACATTTATTAAAAGGTCTGTTGATCTATAATATCAACAAAGTTAACGTGCGGCTGTTTTACTTATGTATCAAACCTAAATATCTGCAATATTAAAATTTTGACAACCAGAACCCATTGGAGGTTAAAGATCAGACGATTAATAGTACGAAAACTATTTTTCCTAACATTAAACAAAATGTGAGTAATTTCATGTAATTTTATAGTTTTATTTTCTTTACATGTAAATATGCCAACGTAAATAATTCCAAAAAATGCATGCAGTATACAACCAGAACAACAATTAAAAACACGTTTTAATTATTTACATCTTTTTTATGAATCGGGAAATCGATAGAACCCAAAAAATCGAGGAAAGTGACATTTTTTAAATTCTTTCTTTGTTATTCAATTCAACTCAGTACCCTACTATCAGTAAATGAATACCATGTGGTAGGGGGGTGTAATCCATCAAACCAAATTAGGCTTCTCGAGACTTGAGGCTTAGGATCGCATTAAATTATCCACAGAAGCACTTACGTCAATTAAGGTGAATTTGGCTAATTACCTGAAAGTGTCAAATTTCAATAAGGTGATTTAATTTCTAAACGCTGAGTATGGAATAAAAAAAATGAAAGAATTAAAGAACTAATACAGATTTCTACCGATAACGGATTTAGTAAACTAATACACATGCTGTATGAATGTATAAACATGATCCGTAAATGAGTTCGTTGACTCATAATGCCTAATTTTTATTATGAGTCCAAAACGACCTTATAGCTACAGCATATTGGAAAGACTTGCAATACGGTTTAGTGCAATTTCCCATAATTACTAATTTTAAAGCAAGATCATGCCTTACACGAAGCATCTGCAGAGATTAAATTTGAAAATGGTATATGTATATATTGTGTCAGGACTAGGCCTATATGAAAATTCAATAATTTCCTAGTTGCTCCTAACTGTAAATAGAATAAATGGTATCAGTTTTGTAGCTATATATTTTCATTAGTTATATTTTTAAACAGAGTATATCGAATAATTATTGAATGTGACGATTTTCTTTACAAACGATAACAGCAAATACAAATGTGGTAATTCGGCCAAGACTTAAATATTTTAGTATAGAAACCATTTACAAGTAGACTCAATAATAGTTTTCTGAAAAACGCAACAACGTCGAAATGCAACTCGGTCTCTCCGTATTTCATTAATCATTCACGTCATCAAACACTTCACTATAAAGCTACTGGACATCGATGTTCACGCGCACTTTCTTTTATAGGGGAAATGCATCATTAGATGGATCTAGTCGAAAATGCTAACAACTAGCGCGCAAGAGACACCTACGTTGACCTGAAGCATCCATATTCGCTTTATTGTATTTTTTAAAACCGTATCAAGACTGGTTGACAGTTTGACGTGCGAATTTCTTATGGCTTAGATAGCTTAGTGATGATCGATTTTGAAGATGAACTTCAACTATTAACATACATGATGCCCCTATATGTTTATCTAGACTCGCTATCATGAAAGCAATTCACTTAATCATGATCTTAAATCCTTAAATTTTACACAGTACTGTACATCTATCCAAAACAACATTTGTTCTCAAAATGCATAAAAAAATTCCTGACTGTAAACATATACGAAAGTTAACGGAAATTGTCCACCTCCCGAAAGCATGCTTCACTTGCCATGCATGACAAGAGAAAGATACAACATGTATTTTGATTTTGGCTGTGATTTTTCTTTCAAAATCAAAAAAGAATTGTAACGAAACGGCATGCAACAATAGGGGTACACAGAGAAAAGCTTTACATAGTACTTTGGCTGTCCTGTCTAATAATAACAAAGTTCATCATTTTATGCACTTGTTCATTTTATCAGTTTGAAAATGCATTGACCATTATTAACGATAAGACATACAATAATCAGAAGTGAAGACTATAAGTCATCTGCAGCGGCTCTGTCCTTATAAATAAGCAAATATGGGCATAACATGCGAATGAAGAACATTTTCTTTCCCAAAGTGATAGGTACGGGTATTGAATAATTGTGTGAAAATCTCGCCTATTAGTAAGTATAAACGATTCAAATGTCTAATCGGAACGAAATTCTTACGAAGTTACAACATTATCCTTTTTCGCATAAAACGCGTAAACCTTTGTAAAAACAAATGTTAAAAAAACGAGACTCGTGCTTTGACAATACACTGTATTTATTCATTACATTATTTAT
Organism: Megaphyllum sjaelandicum; assembly: GCA_034698745.1. Lineage (NCBI taxonomy): Eukaryota > Metazoa > Arthropoda > Diplopoda > Julida > Julidae > Megaphyllum > Megaphyllum sjaelandicum. Next base: position 7,378 of record JAQGBX010000386.1, on the reverse strand, counting down.
TCGATTAAAATTCTTCAAATTTACAGTATACGGCGAGACGCTTTCTTACAAAATGTGCAGGTAAATCATGAATCTCGAAATGCACGATACGTCTATAGTACAGGGTAAAATCCATGCTCGAGTAGCCGACGAATTATCACCCTTGTGAGACACTGTAATTCGATTTACTTATTTAATTAGAAATTACCATCAACTTACGTTTTGCCAAAGTGGATAAAAGTTCTATAAAGACGTTTAAAGTGGCACCGTAATTGCAGCGCAACGAAGCGACCATGCACATATTATGAGAATGAAGTAATGTCATATCTTTGGCTGAAATGCTCCGTTTTGCAATGTTTTAATTAAATATTTTGGTTTTTGAGTGTTAGTGGAAAGCTCGGTGAATCACGGAGGGTGTGCGCACCTGTCTTTACAATCTAGCAAGCTTATGCAAATGTCGGAGGATTGCTTTGAAAATTAATAAAGCACGGACTTTTGTTTTCATTTAATATTAGTCTGAGTTTGCACCAAAGCTACGAGCGTAAATATTAGCAAAATGCCAGACTAGCTAGCTCGTAATGAAATTATTCTTAAAATGATAAATTAATCCCAAAGGTGAGATATGAATTTTAAATTGCCCGGATGACTTTGTTAAATGGTAATCGAGCGTTACGCGTCCGTCATACATTAAATCATTTGACAAATTAGCAGGCTTATACAGAAAAAACTAGATAAACCCATTATTAAACTCTACGCTCGGCCAAAAGGTCATATTATTATTACAGTATCGTCCTAAGTTTTTTAAATCAAGTTCACAATGCAGTACTAGTAAAATGTTCTATACCAAATTGCCCGCCAACCTTGTTGACTCGAATAATTTGCTCATGGATGTATACGTTTACATAATAATACACGTACATGTACACTGTATGGGTGATATTTTACGAATAACAATTGGTTCTTCTACAAAATTGAACCTATAGGATTCGCAATACACAGCAGGTATTTCAGCTAAAGAACTTTGGGAATTGAACCTAATTGCTGTTGTTATGAAGCATCTTGTATGTTCAGGAATACGATGCGAGACCACATTTAGTGAGTTTTGTGTCACAGATGAATAAAGTTTCCAGAGAACGATAGCCGTTACGGTAACTTCATACGGTGTGCATGCTCGCATAAAAACAGCTGAACATATAACAAACGCAAAAGAAAAGCATGGCCGTTGAAATTTGTGGTAGAACCATTCTATGTAAAGTATAACGCAATTAAGTCATCAGCTTGAAATTTAATGGAAAATCAGAAACGGAAAAAGAACGGTCAATTAAAAGATAAACCTGAAACAGAACAACGGAAAAAACGCAAAATTTAAATAATAATAATAATAAACGTTGGAGATTGTCTTTTCAAAATTCAAATGCAATGCATGAATATGCATTTAACCTTCAAATTTATCTTTTCCCATTAACTCCGATAGAATCAATGTGATGCATTTACTTTGATTGGATGCTGAGACTCAAGATTCAATACATGTACCGTTCCATGTATTTCAGACTAAACTCTTTGTTTTGGGTTTTCAAGTTTATGACATTAGTGGTGTCACTGCCCTCTGGAAAATCCCAGCTTATAATAAATTCCACGCTGGACTTTCCAGGAGGAAATCAAATGGAAATTGTATTCTGTGAAATACGAGTGTTTGGTCATTTATCCATTTCGGTTCATATTGGTGACAAGAAATGTTTACAAACTATCTTGGTATTGAGGACCGGAAGACATATGGGCGATGAATGCGCAGTCTTATACAGTAAACGAATTTGTTCTACCGTATTTTAGTTTAAAATTACTGGATGATAGCGAGGGCAGACTTAAATTCGCTTTTGCCAACTCGGGTTAATAATTACATAAAAAATAATAGATATATCATACAATATAGTAGACCTGCGCTGCACGCAAATCGTTTCGAAAGAGAAAAAAGGTATTTTTCCGGAACATCTAACCGAATAACGTTGTCAAGCATGGACATTTTCCGCTGATTTATATTCCATGATTTAAGTTTCGATTTATTCAAAATGCATTGCAAAGATGCATTAAAATATGGATCACTGAATAGAAATGCGATGCATGACGAAAAACATCGAACTAAACGCTGATCTTCGAAAAGCATGTCTTTGAATACTTTATTCAAAGGCAGTGTAAATACTGCAGAAACCATTGAAAAGCAAGACGTTTAATTTATTCATATGAAAGGATGGACATCGAATTATGGATGCAACGCGAATAAATAAAAATATGAACAAAAATATACGAGTTCGTACAAAACATAACGAGTTTTCCTTTTAAAAAAACAGCGAGGCGCATTTAGTCAACGAAAGCAATTTATTCCTTCACAAATTTACATTAAACATTGATAAAAACGACATGGTCCAATTTGCATAAATTCAAAAGCAGAAAATCATAATTTTAATGAATATAAATGTGCACGTGTAACCATTTAGTAATTCATGAGCGTACTTCGATTTCAATAATAGTAGTGGGTCTTCGTCAGGAAAATAACCATCTCTTGAACAAAAATCTGTTAACGGTGGTATACATGTACATGTATATAAGTGGTATAGTAAAGCACACTTCTGACCCACTTTTGAAAACATTTATTTATCTTATTTTTCCAACAAAGTTTTTTTTCCATGCGGATCTAAACTTCTTGCTCTAATCCAGAATCGAACTGGGATCCTCCCTATACAATGTACATGTTAAGGTTATACTGTCCACAATACCACCAAGGCTAGCTATTTCTCAGGAGGAAACTATATGTATAAAGCTTAAAATTTGACATCATTCACAACGTTGTGTGCAAAATAGATAACAAAAATTAATATATCTGGCAAGAAAAATATTTATCAATACATTATTTTCATAGTTGGATATGCATATACCTTTTCAGGAATGCAAAACAAATCCAAACATTTTAGTGATCCAATAAATAAAACCATTTTCTGGTGGCAATACAGATTCCAATGAATTCTACAAAAACATGAATCAATATCTATATATCTATATATATAAAATGGAAAACTACGCCATTTTTTGAGGTTGGCCAATCCAGTTGGTGTGCCTTCCATTGAGGTTGGCAAGTCCATATGATTGGCCACTCGTGACACACCCCCCAGGGGCGCGAACTCCGTGGGGAATAACAAGGAATAACAAGGGAATAACTGTCAAACAGGTTTCCCGTCCTCCATCCGGGATGTATCCAGGTCATATAGCGCCATCTTTTGGAGACAAAGGACAGCTAAATCTAACTCCTGATCGCGTAAAAGGGGTTAGAAAATCAAACAACAATTTTTACCCGAGAAAGGCCGGGTTTTACCGCTAGTACATGTATAAAGAAGAAAATGCGTCCACCTTGTGGAGGGATACAGTGCTCTGTTGCGAAACAACTGTTGATCCACACATCCGATTGCTCCAAAATTTTCCAACAATACTCTGGAACACCCAGGAATTAAACTAGGGGGATTCGCGATCCGGAAAATATTACCCCTTCCTCATGGAATTCCAGTGTAGTACACCAAAGAAATTTGTTACCTCCAACGTTAGCAGAGAAAGATCAGGAATCAGTTAAGGCACTCTTTACCGCTCAATTTAAAAGCGGAATTTACCAAATTACGGGCTGATCTAAAATCAATGCTTTGCAGAACCCTCTGACTTTTCCGAGACTTCTTGGAACGAAATTGTGTACGGCGGCAGAGTAATCCCAAAAAAACTTCAACATGAAAAAACTGCAGTTTATGGACAATATTGTGTATTTTATTTAACAATGCGTTGTTAAATGTGCATACAAATATGTAGGCTATAGGATAGGGTGGGTCAGAAAATATACACATAAAAAATACAAGAGAAGGTGAGCCAGAAATGGCTTCTTCTATACTGCTGTCAATACAAAAATGTACTGTAGGTATTAAAATTCCCTTAAGACATATACTGATACATGTACAAGTTTTGTTTAAAAATATACCAATTAATGAACAATGTAATAGAGTATATGATTGTATAAACCTAATTTCATAATAAGGTAAAATAATGAAGTGGAATTGTTTTGAAAAGTGTAAGAATTTTGTCATTGAACTGGAATTGTGCATTTCTCACCGTTATCAAAGTAAGCCAGCAATCCAAGTTATCTATCAAGAAGCCGAAAAAAATGACTATCATCAAAAATAATTTTTCACAAAATGTTCATAAATTGTGTTTCAACTCTATTTTCCTTGGATAAATCAGTAGTACGCTTAATTGAAATGTCGTTACATTTTTCTAAACGCCTTTTACTCTGTGTTTGAGTCACATTGAAAGTTGTTCATAGCCTCTCCAGTCCTTAACATACTTTTGTTGGTTTGTTTGTTGTTAAATTTTTAAAACCGGCATTGCTTCAATACTTTAAACAAAAAAGCATCAGACCAACACAGGATGGTCGGTAAGTTTTCTACAAACCTTTTATGCACTGCTAAAATATATGCATGTACTTCAAGAACAGGGAATGAAGTACAGTATACTGTATTTACAATGCAATGATCTTTTAAATTAGTCTGCCCGAATTTAGCATTGGATTTGAAAGAAAACTAAATTGTGCATGTGCACATGATAAAATCCAAGTGAATAAAATCCCAAAGAAAACAGACTACGGAGGAAGATTTGTGAAAGGTACAGTACATGCAACACCATAGTCACTTACCTGCTCCTTAAAACGACTATGTGCTATGAAGCCTGTAAAGCGTTTTGTTGATACGCTTTTAATTTTAAAGGGTCGTAGAGGGTGTGAATCTTCTTAAACATATATTTGAAGAAGAAGAGTAAGTTGTCGTATTCACCTTCGTATTTCCTACGAATGAAAGTTGTGTGGACGTCGACCAAAAAGTAATAAATAGCTTCAATGGTGGATAGGTAGGTTCGAGGTTTACCCCGCTGGAACCGCCAAAAACACGATTCCCGTTCGGTTAGCTCTAATTTCAGTATACCTAAAAGTAAAAGAAAAGTTCATTGACACCTAAAGGTATAACAACGTGTGCAGTTATTTTGAAAATAATGGAAAAACGGTTTTGAATTATACAGTACAGATTATGCTATTGACACAACGGTTATGCAATGATTGTTTAACACAGCCCTTGTTGGGAATTAACAAAAGTTTTATTTTTGCATGGCATTAGACACATAGAAATATCAAATACCGAAGTTAAACTCGAAAGTACACTTTATATGCATGTCAACGTGAGACGTTGGAACATCATATATACATGTAGTATGCACGGGAAAACGGTTTTGAATTATACAGATTATGATATTGACACAACGGCGACGCAATAATGGTTTAACACAGCCCTTGTTGGGAATTAACAAGTTTTATTTTTGCATGGCATTAAACATATATAAATACCGAAGTTGAACTCGAAAGTACACTGTGTATGTCAACTTGACGCCTGAAAACGCCATGATTACGCAATCTCCTGTTTATTTAGTAATTAATTCCCATGTGTGCAATACATGAAGTTAAAATAGCTTGAGGCATATAGTCATTTGTTCACATGAGGTTTATTATAATTACGAAGCCTGTATAGACAATTCAACAGTAGCTACTTTACCATCAATACCGCCATGAAGCCTGGAGGAACCTTGGTTTTCCGGTCAAAAGACACCGAATGCATGCCCAAGGCACGAACTCAGGGGTCATCACAATTTTAGGAGGAAAAACACGACTTCGTGAAGTTACGATTATGGATTTACCCCGACAACAAACATCGCCTTCTCCCCCCCCCCTTGATTTGTATCTATGCGCCACAACTACACATCAATGTTGCCTGTATTATTTTATTCAACATTTCCAAATTGAATAGACGATTCTCGATAGACCCAACTAATTGGTATCGTGACCTGTTGGGATTAATCGGGTTATCTTACTAATGGATTGAACATGTTTTCGTATTTAGAGAGTACATGCATTGATCAGCGGTATTCTCCGTGGGAATTATGGCGAATTAACAAACAACAGTATCTTCGAAAAATTCCCTTGCAAAAAAATACCCAAAGGCAGGTGGCTCATATTGCAAGGGGTGGAAATTTTGGGTCGCTTAAATCGATATCTGTTTGCGAAATAAAGATGCAAATGTTACGTAAAGAAAATGTTGAATTCGGCCATATAGAGTTAGGTAAATAAATGGGTCCCGGACAAAAGGTCGCCGGCGAAAGACCGCTGGTCAGTTGGTAGGCGGACATAAGGTCGCCAATCAAAAACATCGCATAGCTACAATATCGCATGCAAAAAAGACCGCTAGGCAATAAGATCGCCAAAAAATAAGGTCGACCGTGAAAAAGGTCGTTCATCATTAAGGTCGACTTTTCTAATAAAACACCTGAAAAATGACATGTTTTGCTGCCAATGTAATAATATAGTCACAATGCACAATTAATACTTCTACGTGGTTAGTTCAGGTATATTCAAACGTTTATAATTTTGTTCAAGTACAAATCTTAAAAATGTTTAAGTGCATGAGGACAATTTTTTAAAATTTTCAACGTTTTCTGAGGAGAAATCTGCAACATTTTCCATGTCTTTTTAATACAAATTTAGAACATTTTCCAACTCTTACTAATATAAATGTAAAAGTGGAAATTTCAAAAATTTTAAACTATTTTCGAGGATAGGCTTGCATAATTTCCAATCTTTTCTCAGATCACAATTTAAAAATTGTTCCAAATTATCATTACTAAATGTTGCAATTTTGGCCATTTTCCTGTGGTTGATTTTGCAAAATCGTGGATAACATTGACATACATGTACGTGTACTGTTTGTCTATTTGTGATTCAGGGAAATATCGACCCTTTCTAAAACCATGCTGTGTATCGGTGATCAATGCATGACTAGTTAAATGGTTCGTGATATTTGTATAGATTATGTGCTCCAACATCTTACAAATTATAGAAGTCAAAGATATGGGGCTATAATTGGCTGGATCCAACTCGGAACCAGATTTAAAAATAGGACAGATGTATCTTCCATTCCTGTAGAACTGTTCCAGAATCTAATGAATGTTGAAACAGGTCAGTTAGGAATGGAGTTATTTCATGAGATAATTCTTTTAGAACTATAGGTCAGAGTTTGTCCGGTCCTGATGATTTATTTTCATTAAGTGATAAAAAAAGATTAAGCACTCCACGTCCACTAACCACTATTTTTGGCATTAGTTTGTCAGTTAGCTTAGGGTACGTAGCCGTTGGTACTTATAATTTAAAAAATAAATTACTGACCACTAGCGCCAACTACCTGGCTTGAAGGCTACATCCTCATTTAATATGCATTACCAATTGTTTGCCCGGTAGTTGGCGCTAGTGGTCGGTAATTTAATTTTTTAAATTATA
>JAQGBX010000385.1:0-37832 GCA_034698745.1 Megaphyllum sjaelandicum | reverse complement strand
ATTGCAGGCAGCAGGCGCAAGAAGACTTTATAGACTTATGCCTCACCTTGTAGCTACACCCGGTGTACACTTTTTGGCCCAATCAAATTCGCTATTAGAATGGTAACTTCTACCGCCACGATGGTTACGTCCAGTTGGTACTGGTGTTACGAAAGGTGGATTTAAAAAAAACAAGATGTAAATAAGTTTGGCAATCAATTGAAATTAAAAATTTCAATTTACAGATGTTCGATGACATCCAACATCTACTTTGATCCCTGTGGAAACTGATAAAGCAGGAAGATGTATGATAAATAGACGCTGATAATCTAGAGGAAAACAAGTTGATAAATGTCATCTTTAAATAATGATCTACAAGTACTTGTAAATATTAAAATATATTCACTTAACCTACCGTAGGTAATGTTTGTTTCGTAATAGGTATAAACCCAAACATTGCAATCTTGGCCTCCAAATTCCTGAAACAATCCAATGTCATCACAGCCTACAATGCCACAACCATGTTTTGTTAGGGACTCTAGAGTTATATACTGTATTCAAGTATAGGAATGATTACAGTACAATGCCCACCTGAATTTGCTTGCTAATCGGCATACCCAAAACATCCATTTTTAATAATATTCGGTATAGATGTCCTGCCTACAATGAATCCAATATTTAACGTGCCTCAAAAAGATTAAATTGTACTATCCCTATAAAGCACGCGTTTCAGAAACCATAGGACCCACATTTTCTATATAACATACTACTAGATGGAACGACTCAAGTATTGTAAAAAAACAGGCTGGGCATTTACCTGTTCACAGACTTCGCCAGCCGATAAGCAAACCAAGATAATGATGCTCCAACTCTCCACGAGCCAAAACAACATCGGAGCAAAGAAATAGTCATTGTAACCATAAGAAAAAAACGTGTACGTATTGCAGCACGCTTGAACAATAGTAGAAATTAACAAGACTCCCACATAAATCCCGAAGAATTGGTTAGAAACATCGATGAAATGAACCACTGTCATGTAGGTGTTCTTGAACCAGTTTAGGTTAACGTTTGAACTGCCATTCGCAAGTTCTGCTTCTAGATCACAACAAATGCCTCTCAGGAGACTAGTGGTTGACCAACATAAAGAGACGAATAGTCCTATCTGACCTGAGCAGGCAATCTCACACCAAAATGAAACCAGCGTCAGAACGAATTCCTGAATGATGAAGTCACTTTGAATAACCATATATAACCAAAATCCATATACTAAAAATTAAAAAAGAAACAATGACTTATTATTTTGTTGATATGAAGAAATTGCGTGCTAGTTTATGTTAGTTTATGAGCAGCAACAATTAGTGCAATTATCAATAATTAAGTTTAAAGTATATCCATTAAACTTTAAATGCACATAAGCTGTTCTAATGGCAGTAGATGCTAAATTAAATTTCCAGGTAACCTGTTTCCAGACCTGTTTTCTTTCAGAAAAGAAGCCAAAATTAGTTAGGGCTGTGTGCCATTTTCACATTCCTCCCTCTCCCCTTGCCGGACGCCCTATATGGATGGCCCCTAACAGTAGTAGAACTGCCCTCATTTGCCATATAGCTCCCCCTTAATGCGTTAGTGTCAGCAATTGTTTTTAAAAATTCGTCGAAAACATGCGTTGTCACCAACAAATGAAACCAAATTAAAGGGAACTTACCAATAAATATGCAAACGGTATTGAAAACCCATAGTGACAAAGCACATTTGATTTTTCGCTTCACAAGCACGTTGAGCTTAGATGTTGTAACTTGCTCAAATCTGAGAGAAGACCAGGTCTGGAACAGGTCGTTCAGGGAGGTTGTTGAGTTCAGAAAATATACGAGTGAGGAGGTGGACACGAGCACCTGGGAGATAAAAGCAGCCTGTGAATAATCGTTAATGTCCACCACCGAAATGGTCAATCCGTTAACCGCCTTCCGTTTGATGATCGCAATTAAATGGAAAATGCAACCGCACAAACAAACGAATGTGTACAAATTCCAGGGATTTCTCCACCAGGAAATTTTGCGATAGATGCTCTCAGAGACAAATGGAAAGAGGCCCAAGGCACGAGTCCAAACTAAAAATGGCCGCCAGAGTTGATCAAGATTTTCTAACTCCACTTTCTTCGACACGACCTGGATTTGCCCTTGCGTGGACATTGCTTGAACAAAATTTCTTGCCAGCACAGATTTTGTAGATCTGAGCGATGTTCCTTTAGTGTGCTTTCCAGTTGTTTTTCTGGTTGTATCAATAATGCCTTTGTGCTTCATCGCACCAGGAGCGAGCGACATAGCAGTTACCATCAATTCTGAAACAAAATCAATTACTGTAATGCTGATGTTTTATTTTTAATGATTCGCAGGGGCATAGCAATGAAGGATGCCTGTCATGGATTTCCCGCATGATGGGTGACTTCCATCCACTAACAAGTACATGTACAAGTCAAAATTAGTATAAATGTTCACTAATGTGCTACAATCGCACTAAACACGATAACAAAGTTAACATAAATAAACCAGAAGCATTCACTTGCTCCCCTACTCCTTTCCTCCTCAAATTTAGCAAGCAATGTTTTCCGATTATCACAATTGAAGCACTGTTATGATGCACCATAAATTGTCAAACTTGCGTTAACTCGTTAACTTCTATAAACCTGAACTTCACATTTTCATATTCTCGAGAATGATCTTTGACAAACAATTTCTTTATGCACGTGATGGCAACAGTTTTAAAATACAATTTCAATTCATTTTCCATCTTCATAATGCCAGTGGGTTAGAAATTGTAATACCTCACACAAACCTAATAAACCGCCCTTTACTTACATTGTACATTGTGAAGATTTGGTAAATAAAATGTGCGCAACTGACGGCCAGATATTACAAGATCGATAATTTGAGTTACTTACAAATTAGATAGACAGCTTCCACATTAATACAAGAAATCCTCTGATCGATATTCTTTCTTTCAAAATTATGGACATGTAGCAGCTATGGATGATGACAAATAAAACCAACTTAACAGTTTAAAAATAAGGCACAAAAGATGTGAATGTCGTTCAACGTCGTCTTTTCTTGAAACAATCGTATCTGCTTGAGTAATGAGTTAAATGCCACATTATAACACGAACGTTTTTTCGTCAATGCAACTTTGTAGTAATTAGAAACCCCACACCTTTTTAGCAATGAACAGTGTCTGCCAAACACTTGCCGGCAAACAGAACTACAGGACTGAGTTGCGTATGAAACAGCCAAGGACTTCCTCCATTGCTGAAAATAGCTTTACTGGCATTTAACCAAAATGTTCGTGATAAGCAGTTTAGAATATCACCATACATCAGCCCAAAGAGACGCGTTATAGATATTTCAGCATTTTTTATGATCTTGATTATTTTTTCCTCTCATGCTGTCTTGAATAGGCGTTTTGGATAGGCGTATTGATCGCCTATTTTAGAAAAATTGAAGAAAATGGCTACAGTGTACCGTATTCTATATGGAAATATAGCAGAGGAAAGCATGAGTTATCCTAAATCGTAACTTTATTTTAAGAAAAAAAACTTACACTAACGTTTGACAAAAATAAACTTTGAAAATTCTATTTCCAAAGCAAAACGCAAAATTAATATTCGTAAGGACTTTTAGTTGATGGGCGACAACCATATGGCAAGTATGTATGCCAGTTAAAAACAGGCATTTGTTCTTTTTTTTTAATGAGCAGTAATACTTCGACAAAGGTCCTTTACTTCTGAATAGCATCTGTACTAGAATCGTCCATTGGTATGTGCAACATTATCGGCCCTGGTGGAAATTGGTAGAGCAGAAATATGTTCGAAAGGTACACACTAATTATCCAGTAGTACAACGAATTGTCTTGAATTACTGCATTAGTTAACATCGAATTTGCTTAAAACAATAAAACCATATAATTTTAACGTACAGTTGGCAAGGCCTGCTTAGTGATATCGGTAAGATTCGAAACATGGATACGCTTGCATCTAGCTTGCCAACTTGTGAACTTGCTTCATTTGCCAAAAAAGCATCAAAATTCTTCAAAGGTCTAAACATATCTTTGTCAATTGAATAAAGAGCAAATATGGCATAGCTACACAGAACATGTGCGACAAAAATAGCGAAAGTTTAGCCAATAAAATTCTGAAAAGACTTGTGCATTTCTGAACGACCAATTAGGCATGTATAAAACAAGCCTGGTGTTAGTGTACATATGACTACTACATAACTTTATATTTTTCACAACTTCCTGTATAAATTGTCAAATTTTATGTCTATTATAGACATGATGTCGTATTTGTTAATCATTTCTCTTTAACATGGATGCACTTAAGTGTTTCTGGACAAAAATGCCATTCATAGTACGGATTGTGCTTAATGCTGTACATGTACATGTACAAGTAAAGCTATTAAGTAATTAGATTTCATGGATCGATGCTGGTGAGTTGTGTAATATGGTATTTTTAAAATAGTATATGCTGTACATTACTGAAAAACTAATTCTTGCATGAAGTTTTCTAACTGGATGTAGGCCTACATTGTATTTGTAGTTTACGGGCGTACACAGACGTATTCTGTATTAACGCACAATCTCAAACCAAAATATACAGTAGTTGTAAATGCCAACCTGATTTTGCTTGTAGATAAAGTATATTGGCACAATTAACATTGAGAAAATGGACATTGTACATTCATTTAAGATTCGTTTTCGCACAAAAGAGTTGACAACACCTTTGCCACAGATAATAAACAAATATATTTATTTAATTATACATGTACATAAATTTAATTTTACAAGGATTGTGAAAAGAAATGCGTCTGATGAATTATTAATCGCTTCAACGATAACCATGCATGAGATCAGGATTTTATTTCCATCGACCTTCACAGCATTTACTTTATCCAATCTCCACATAAGCAAACTATACAGGTTCACTAATATTGTCATGACCTACTGAGAGTAAAATAAGAATGATCGTGAGGAATGATGGCCGATAATGACGAAAATCCAGATTTTGGCATCATTACGGGGCGTGGGTTTGGATACCGCCATTAATAATGACTATACAGATTGCGCGCATAATTAATTCTGTCATTAATTACTGACTCGTTTTTTATAATTTGTACCAGTACGTACCCGCGCATGCGCAAAATAATTGCAAAAAACGCCATTACTAGTACGCAGATACGCATTTCTAAGCAAATTATAGCCATTTTAAATGATCGTGTAAGGTTGAAATGTAATGAAAGCGAATGATGGAACAATTTTAGGGGTAATGTCACTATAGTTGATGGCATGATTAATGAACGTGTACAGTTCCCTTTATAAGATGTTGACAAATATGGCCGCCTAATGTAATACAAACAAAACGTTTGCGTAGCTAATAAGCAAATGTATTTATTCAGTTATTTCGAAGTAAGTCAACGCCCATATTTTCAGTGCCATTTCACGCATGTACGTACCAAAAAAACTACCACTATTAAAATTGTAATTATTGAAAGTATGGCAATTAATTTTGCCGGCTCTAGACACCCCCTTATCAAGACACCTTTCTTCATGTGAAAGAGTCACACACAGAAAATGAAACGTGAAATTATGTGGAAGCATACTGTGATGGGAAGCAGTGCCATCAGACTGCCATTACCAACTAATAGTAAAAACAAAATGAACAAGAATCGAGAATTAAACAGCTTAGAAAATTTATGGGCACCATTCATCCGCATTCTACGTGTATCTGGCCTCTACCACTTCAACGGAATACAGAGACACGAAGGATTTTGGAAGTTTTGGCTCAACCCTTGGAAAATCTATTCGGCATTGTTGTTTGCATTTGGCTTGGGGATCATCATTTCTCGCCTGTTTACTCAGTACAAAGATTATAATTATGGAATTAAAACGGCACTTTATTTGTACATTTCTAACATTCTCTACCACATTTATGTCACTGTGTTTATTTGGTCATTCTTCACGGCATCCCATTCACCCACTAAACTACAACGTCTCTACGAGATCTGGTCAAAATTAAGGTTTTGTCCAGAGGATGCCCATGCAGTAGAAAAAAAGGTCAAGTCCGACATTTGGGTGATCATTTTAGTCAGTGGATTAATCGCTATCATCTCTTTCGCAAGTGAGTGGATGATTTCAAATGTTTTTATAAAGGGGTAGTGGGAACACGAAATAATTCCGCTCCCTAAATCGACTTTTGGAAGTCCGTGGTGGGGGTCTCCGCACAATTAAGCACGCCAGTGGCACAGTTCAGAACACCTAGGCCTAGGTGCAATTCTCGAGCATAAACTTGCAAAATTTTCAACCTTTTCCGAGGTCATCTTTACAAATTTTCCAAGTTTTCTCGAGGACAAATTTGCAACATTTGCAACAGTTTTCGAGTACAGATTTGTAAAATTTTTAACAGTTTCCGAGGAGAAATTTGAAAAATTTCCAACAAATTATGAGGAAAAATTTGCTAAATTCTTAACCTTTTCAGAGTACAAAATTTAAGTTTTCCGAATACAAGTTTTCCGAATTTTCTTGAGTTTTCTTGATTGACCAGACACAATGCGGACAGGGGGTAGGGGGAGTCCAATTTTGGGGAAATTGTGAGGACGTCCTTTTTGAGTTGCCCCTTATTTACTTTTACTACTATGCCACGCCTACCTGTACTAAGCGTCGCTTTTTACACGATGTCCAAGAAAACTTTTCCAAGAAAACTTTCTTGGACAAATATCAGCAGACACTCTTGAATGATTACTTCAAATTGTAAAGTAATATCCTGAAATAAAGGTGATGAATGAAATAATGCATTTTTTTTGTTTTAATTTCAGTGGTCACAATTAATATTTATCTGCGGGTGGAGCACAGTTACTGGCTGTTTATTTTATCAAATTACATAATGCAGAGCATAGAATGCCTATCGATTGCTTTTGTTGTCGTCATCTGTTCGACAATTTCGGCGACTATTTCTATATTCAACTCGCGATTTGCTTTGTACCTTCACCCGACCGAATCATTTCTGACAATGGCTCAATGGACGAGACTGCATTCTACTTATAACTCTTTGGTGCAATTGATTAAAGTAGCCGATAATATTCTACACTTCATGCTGGGCTGTGCCATCATCTCGCTTTTAGGCCAGGTTACATTGTTCTCTTCATGCATCATCATCCTTAAAGATAATACCGGCCCAAGTATCAGGTTTGAAATACTTTGGTGGTCTATGATTATGTATTTGGCGATATTTTTGATTTTCTGGAAAACTGCGGAGGCCAATGATTTGGTAAATTTTAATCTTATCTTTGCTTTATACAATTCGTAATATTATCGCTTTCTAAAAGCTTTTTACTGACATTTTTGCTAGATTTATGCATCCTATGACGATCTAAGCAACGTTCAAATAAGTGGTTTTATAGATAGCCTACAAACTGAGGTAAATGAAGGAGGCCATTTTACAATACATTATTTTTTCAATCCTGTATACAGCAGTATCGCAACGCATGTTTATAAATACATGTAAATATCAATAGAAACAACGAGAAGAATTTTGGTAACTGTTTTAAAAAAATTGGATATGTGTATGCGCGTATGCACAGTACTAATTTTGCCTGTCCAATGGTGCTCCATGCCTTGTTCAATTCACTTTGTGGTCAAATTTGGATTTTCTTAAACGATTGTTTAAGAAAACATGCTCTGAGGAATTATGTTAGCTAAATAACGTCATGGAGTTTTTCTAAAAAAACATTATCTATAATAAGCTCATTTAAAGTAAATACATTGACCTTTATATAAAAATGTTTTATCATTTATTTCACCTAGCTTTTGTTTTTTCAAAATCGATTGGGAAATCGAACAGTTGGCCTCACTTTATTTAAAATGCATATTATAACTCGTGGGATATTTTCAACGGTGAGTAGAATCAGAACCCGAACGAATACGCTTGTATACGTGTATAAACCTTTTTGCAGTCATTACGCATCTGTCATCTTTGCTATATCTTAATCATTTCCAATTGCAGGTGGCAAGTTTGTACGTGACCTATCTTGTAATCATGACCCAATTATAATTACAACATATATCCAAAAACAGATGATTTGCTACAAACTAAGCTTTATGGCACGTTAATTCTCTTATGTTTATTGTTCAAGTGCTGATTAATAGTCCACTCATTGTCTCATTCGTAACGATAAAGGTTTTTGAATTTTCATAATGAGTAAACAGTAGTGTCTAAGCATTATTCTATGAATTTTTTAACCAAAATGCTCAGGGCGACCGACATCAAGTATCACACTTTCGACAAAATTTTCCATTAGGGTAAGTGAGGCCCAAACGAAACATGTTATATTCCTATACATGTACAAATTACATTAAATGATAATTGTTGACAGAAGATTGCACTATAGTGTTTCCAAAAAAGCATGTGCAGTCGTACTGAGACTATACGATTCTAACATTGTTGCAACTTTATTTAGAAAGTATGCTAGAAGCAAGAAGTAAGCAAGCTCTTATACAAGAGCACAGTTACCAAAATTCAATTCAACTCAGCACCCTACAGTCAGAAAACAGAAAAAGTTACATTTGTAATTAGCAATGTTACATAAAACGCCATAAACTACCGTTTTTTATGGCGACGCTATGGTATCATAAAGGAACGGTAACATTTACCAAAGCAATATCCAAATGATTTAAAAGCATGTGACAAGGCATCAAAAATCTTTGTTTTATACCCACTTTTTCAGTAATACTTTATTGTCATAGTTAACACACACTGTATAAGAACCATATAATTTCAATTCAATGGCGTGGGCTCATTATGTCGTTGTTAAGGTATTTACTTGTTGCTTCAGCTCATTAATTTGTGACTTAGTTGGAATTATAAAATTTCCGGTTTACAGGATTAGTTGCAGCCATGGAACTGTAGAAGAATGAGTAGATAGGTGAGATATAAACTAGCAATCTGTAACAATAAAATTGGATTCAGGTCACTTGATGGGAATAGCAAGGTACTCAAGAATGTACAAGTAATTTTCAAAGAATTGTAATTTTGATTTACCTTGGGATTAATAATTCACGCAACAAAGGAAAGTCTGGAGAGAAAGCTATATGTGAACTTACTGAGGACAGCATTCCTCTGTTTACAATGTGCATCCTGAATAATGAAATACCGACACTGGGAACCCCAAGTCGGTTTTGGAAAAATATAAACTGAAATATGAATGAAACATTTTCAATAAAACGTATTTTCTATTCAAGTTGTTCAATATTTTAAAACTCTCTTATGCGCTGCACTAAATATTGATGTCCGTTTAAAATATACCTCATTCTGAAGACGAATTGGCAAATCACCAATTCGCATTCTGCTCAATTGATCATATGACGAATGGACCTGTGAAAAGGCCAAATAACACATGCAATTACAACGATGTTCAACTCATATTTGAAATAGATTTATTTTTTTCCTCATCATCACTACTGTTGAGATTTTGACCAAAGTCATCCTAAACAAATCTACAATGTACTCAGAAGAAAGGATAAACTGCGTCATTTGCACTTTTAAGAAAGAAAACTTTCAAAACCCTTGTGCTAATCTGTTTCCTTTTGCATCCTTATAGAGTGCAAATGGAAACAATTAAGTTGTTGGACAGTAAATTGTAGAAAAAAAATTGATAAACAACTTTTTGGTCGAGGTCTTCAAAAGGATTAGAGGTCAAATACATGTATGAGCAATTAATAAAAAAATACGAGCACTAACTGTGGTGTTGATGGCTGAGGTCACCCAGAAAAGCAAGGCGGTAACCGAGTAGATGAAAGTTATCCACCAAATATTAACATAGTGGTCCATCGAAAGTAGAACATCTGATGAAAACAGAACCACTTCGGTCAAAAATCCAACCAAAGTTACTCCGAGGCAAAAGCTGAAAACGTCGTCTGCAGCGTTGATTAGTTGAGTCACGTGACCAAACGTAGACCGGATAAGCTCCCATTGAACTGGATCAACGGGCGATTTCAGAAAGGCGTTAAGCCGCGAATTAAAAACCGAGATGACCACCAAAATGGAGGCACACACCAAAACAACAAAGGCAATGGCGAAGCATTCTATGCTTTCCAGAAAAAATTGAAAAAGTTCGTAATATTCATAAGTGTTCTTGGAACAGATACAATAGACAAACACTGAAATTTAATGTAAAAAAAACAATCATTACTTCATGAGTGGGGCATCGTTTACTAATTAATATAATATTCACCATAATTTAGGGTATATATTTTTAGTATACAAAGTGTCAAGCTGTCATGCAAGGCGCTAGCTAATTCACCAGGTTAATAGGCTACCTGTATGTGGGTTTTAATTTTTCAGGGTACCGGTCACAGTACATGATACCTAAAGACCAGTAGGGTCACTACGTGTCGGCACCTTTGAAGTTCAAAAGGCGAGAACGAGTGAAGCGTGCCACACGTGCCATGACGTAGGGTATTTCGAATTGCACCTGAACCAAAGTTCGTTCCCACAGTTCGTCGATGCATTGTTAATCCAGCATTAAGTTGCAAGAATTTGCGACTTTGGAAATCAAATTTTGAGTACATGTATCTAGAATATATTGCCGTACCCTGTAGGTGCAATCATCACGCGCAAAATACTTACCTGCGTAACACATGACGAGCACAAAAGCTGTGATAGCAGTCACAAGCCTGGCTCTGAACTTGATTTTCTTTTCCACAAGAAGAGCATCTTCTGGACAAAATCTAAAATTGGCCCAAATTGCGTATAAGCATTGCAGCTTAGTGGGGTCATGGCATGCCAAAAAGTAAGATCCGGCAAAGACAAGTGTGATAATCATCCAGATAGTATCGACAATGACAAGGGCCAAATTTTCTCCAGCATCCAGTTCAGATCTGATGCAAACCACACGCCTCAAAAGTAGTAAGAAGCACGTAATCACAATCACGCTGCAATAGACTTTTAGAGGATTTCTCCAATAATTTATGGGGCCGTGGACCTGATCGCGTCGAAAGTGGTACAGCCCAAAAAACTTCAACCAGAACAAAAGGGGTCTCCAAAGACTTTCCAAATCTTCCAGTTCTAGAAGATTGGGATTAAGGGAAGGTTTTTCAGGCAATAAGAACTGCTGCTGCGAGATATCAAGAACACAATGCTGAAACAGCATGGCAGTAAACGAAAATTTCGGCAAACACAAAATCGGAAGCTTTTGATAGAGAAACTTCTCAACGAATAATCGCATGAACAATAAACATTATGCAAACTTGCGATCAATTAAAGGTCGGCTGTTTGGTACGCGTCATGTGCCAACAAATGCAAACTGACAACACTGACAGCAAACAAATTGCTGCATCATAGAAGTGAACAGCTAACAAATAGTGCATGTCAACCACTAATCGCCATTTGTTTCTGAACTAATCGTGCCACTCCCATACTCAAGTTGTAAGGCATGTCTTATGATACATTAGTTCCATGTGCCGCTGGCTCAATCCCAAGAACTGGGGTGGCCGTAAATAAATAAATTACCATTTACGAATTGACTAACTCGAGAAAAGTAAGGTGTGGGAGCAGTTTTATTTTGCTTAGGATAAAGATCGATTGAACATGACCATGGTCACCTGTAAAAACATTTCAATAGTTTCATTTTTTTTTTATAAAACTCGTCGTTTTTTATGCATGCATACATGTACAACGTACGTTAGTGCAGAAACAAAACACTGCTATTCCTAAATACTAGTTTACAATTGTATATTGCATCACCCGTACCCTGGATGAAAACATTTCTATTAAGACAGATAAGTTTCGCTCTTCAGTTGGAGGAAGATGAATAGATAAGTAACGTATACGCTAGCAATCTACAATAATAGAAAGCAAGAAAAATACCAATTATAAATAAACCATCTTCGCAATTGTAAACATTTAGTTTAAAAGAACTTAAATGCACAGGTTTTAAATAATTATAAAAGGTTATCTCTATGCAGATCTACTGTAAGCGAATCATTTTAAAAACTGAAATAACAAATATATCTTTGGGTAACAATTTCTTGTAACGATTGTATTAACAAACTAGTGTATTAAATTCAAATATGAAAATCCAAAATAGTTTAAAATCAATTCCTTAATTGTAGTCAGAAAAGTGAAGAGGAGAATAACACTAACCGATGAAACAATACTCCGATTGATTAAATGCACTCCAAACAGAGATACGCCAATTGGAGGACTTGAAAGTCTACTTTGAAAAAACAAAATCTGCAAATGAAAATAGAGGATTTTCTAATAACCTGAATCAATTAAATTAGATAAAAAATAACTAAACGGCTTCTATACCTCATTTTGAAGATTATTTGGTAATTCTCTAATCTGTATTTTTCCAAGAAAAATTTGGGTATGTTGAATCTGATAAATATCAGTTTGTATATTACTGTATTTGTAAAAACGTCCGAAACAACAATAGAAAATTCTCATAGACCTTGGTATTGATGTCAGAGGCACTGGACAGCAAAAAATATGCCACGCCATAGGTGTAAATGCCCCACAATCCACTAGTGAGCTGGGATAAAGGGCTGTCTTTTGGGATAATGAAAATGGTAGAATATACAGTCATCTGGACAATGATAGAGATCAGGCAAACTCCAAAGCAGAAATGTAGAATGTCATCCGCTATCTCGACCAGCTCGATGACAGAGTAGATTATCAACCGGATGTGGTCCCATTCACGAATATCGGGCCGTGTTTGCTGAAACCTGACCAGCCACGAATTCAGCGCAGCGATGACCGAACTAACCGATACGCAACTAAGTACGACGAATGCGTGAGAAAAGCAGTCGATGTTTTGTAGGAAAAAATAAGTAAGTATCCCGAAAAAGCTTACAGCCACCGAGTAGAGATCCCAGTAAATTGCTAATTATAACGAATAAAAGAGATTAACTTGTAAACTGCAATGTCTATGGCATGAGCTGATGAAACGTACCAAGACGATATGGTAAGAGATGTTTGATAAAACTATTTTTTGATACATTCACATCATAGTCATTACATGTACAAGTATATAAATGTTGTCGAACATCTGTCTCCTACTCTTTCAAATCTTTTAAAACAAAGGGCATTCGAGTCTAGGGGTTCACGGAACATATTTTGTGAAAAATTATATTTTTAAATCATGCTGACCATTTTTTTTTCACTCATGCAGTTACATCTAAGATAATAATGATACTGCCATAGTTTTATGTGGATCTCTTGCCAGTCACATATGAGTTTATAATGGTAAAGAAATAATATTCATATCATTCTATAGAGTGAAATAGAGTTGTAAATAAAAAAGAAAATAGCTTCCATTCATCGTCCTACAGAATAAATTATTTTTCACTCACCAAAGTCACATATCACGATAACAACGAAAGCCGTCAAAACGCCGATCAAAGCATTAAAAGAAATTTTTTCTTCAATATCTCTTGCCTCACGTGGATCAAACCTCAGATTAGCCCAAATCTCGTGGAAACGCTGCCATTTAGTAGATTGATGTGAAGCCACAAAAAACGACCCAACGTAGGTTACCAAGTAAAGATGATAAAGGGAATCGCAAGTTATAAAGAGGGGACTTCCTCCTGGGCTGCTTAACTCGTTTTTGATGCGAACTAAGCGCAGAATGAACAAGACATTGACAGTGGCAAATACTAAGATTGAATTCAATTTGTAGGGATTCTTCCAAGTGGCTTTGCTCTTGCTTGGCCACTCAAGATGGTATAAACCAAACAATTTTAGAAAGATTAGCATCCGAGACCACAAAATCTCCAACCCTTTTAACTGGATTTTCTGGTTTACATACATGATGGATTTGGCCTTAAAGTAATAGCTGTTTGGAATTTTGGAGGAATGGCTTAAAAGCATGACAAGGATTTACGAATTAATTTTGAAATTCCCAAAGTCGAAATGGAAAATTAAGAACCAACAACGTGTCATTTCAGGAGCTCTTGTAAAAGTACCTAAGACTTGATCGATTAGCCTGCATTTGATGAATAACTGTCAACGCCATTTATCCAGAAAATTAAATATTTGACTTAGCTGAGAATGTTAATACAATTATTGAAAAGTGATGAAAAAAGAAAATAGATCGGTGTATTTGAATGATCGTTCGCTCACTCATAATGACGTACATCGACTATCCATTTATTCTTTTCAAATAATCCGTTTCCGTTATTTGTTATAGGACATGTTACAAACGACTTTTTGTACACCAGCAAATGGAAATTCATAAGTATAAAATCAGCTAACAGTAGTTATATGACCTAAGTCCAAATATCGTTAAGGTAAGAGCACGGTGAATGCTTATTGCAGACGCTTACCACTAAAGCGTCCAACTACAAAGTGATCGAGGCATAAGTCTGTAAAGTCTTGTTTCGCCTGCTGCCTGCAACAGTGCCGATTTTTAGGCCTTCTGAATATTACAATTCGATCCCATCTCATCACGTTCAGTCCATAAATTATATAGTATTTTTGTTTGTTGTTTGATCCGATAACAGACTTATGCCTCACCTTGTAGTTGTACGCTTAGTAGTTAGCATCCGAAATAAGTATTCACTGTGCTCTTACCCTTACGCTGAGAATGCAAACAAAATGTTCACGAAATAAACAATATACTGCCTATGGAATTAAGCTTTTATTCCGGACGAAACAAACCAGAAAATAAAAATATCCTTAGCAATTAATGCAATTTAAAATTCAAAATGGACAGAGACTATAAAAGACCATCACCGTAATAAAGATACTCATACTGATGCTTTATGAATGACAATATTGGCAGTCGTGAATTGAAGTGTGCTAAAAGTGGCGTCAAGCTGCACTACCCCTTAAGGGTAGGCAATCACCTTCATCACACGAGCCATGCATGATTGCCTATCTTCAAGGGATTATTGCCGATTTATAGCTGCTAGGTTGTTCAGTCAGTTTTAATTTCTGCCCATTTATTTCTTTTTTGATCTTCTTCTTCATACTTCCATTGTATAAATTATGTCCACATAACTATTTTTGTTACTTTGAGACAAACTGAGTTTTAGCCAAAATTTCTGATAATAACCAGCTTTCTGACATCAGTTTTGCAAGCACAGGTAACGCGATGAAGTTGAGTCACAACACTTATATGTATATAAATCTTAATAAAATCCAAAGAAATGTTTTCTAAGGCTTTACATGTTTATATAATGATACATGCAACATTTACTAAACCAAAATATTACAATCCTTTAGAATCTCTAAACTGAAGCAAGATAATTAAATATGTCAAGTAGGCACTTGCAATCTAAAAGAAAGAAATATACGAAGTAAAACCTGAGTAAAAACTTTCGAATTCTCTTAAATGGTAACATTCACTTGTAAAATGATTAAAGGGACATGCTTTGAGACCATTTATTCACTTGCATCAGCGCAGTGCAAATGAGTTTTATATGGCATTTACGCATCAAAGCATTCCATTTCATCACACAAGCTAGTTTTAAATGAGCTCAACTCACGGATGATGCGAAGTAACGAGTTATCAAATGCACCTTAAAGGCCGAAATTCCAATTGTGGCATTTCCCAAACGATTTTGGAGAAAAATAAGCTGCAATTCAAAGAAGCATAAATGATAGCAACTAAACAAAGCAAGAGCGAGTAAACTATGAGACTTCGCTTCATTATTACCTCATTTTGCATGGAGAGGGGGAAATGGCCAATCTTCAATTTGCTCAAATGGGGATACATGGAGTGAAGCTAATTAAAATAAGTAAGTTGAAGTTATAACGATGGAGTTATTTTTTGAGATAATGCAAAGACGAAAGCTAACCAACTTCATTATTCACAGCCGATGCTTTCCATAAGACGATGAACAGCGAGCTGATGAGGATCATGGACCAAAAAGCACTATCCAATGCATTACTCAACTTGGAAGTGGAACTCGTGTTATAAAGGACATAAATAAAGGATAAAATCGTGAGCTGTGTAAGGGAGCATAAAATGGCCCAGCCAATTGGGAAGGACAGAACATTGTCGGCAATTTCAATCAGTTCGAAAAGCTGGACATATGCAGAGCGACACATGTCCCAATTCGCGCGAGGCGAGATAGTGGGATTCTTGAGGAACTTCAAGAACTGTGAATTAGTGTGGGATATGATACTGACCAGGGTGATAGACACCAGCACAAAAAAGCCCAAAGACAAAAACTCCACGCATTGTAAAATCAAGTTAACAGCAACTGCAAAGACAGTACGTCCCTTAATGCTAATTTTGTAAACTGCAATTTCTGTAAAAGGAGATAGAAATTTATTACTTATCAGCATTTCATCTACGTCGTTTAAAAGCAGTATACAGTCCGAAATGAATTTGGCATCCATGACCCATATTACTATTTAAAATAATTTAACCACCATTTCAATCTTCATAAATGTATATACTTTGAAATGTAATTCCAAATCTATATAATGCATTTTTTCTAAAACAAACTAGCGTTTTCCAAATGCAGTATTGTATTTTCCGTAAGTCTTAATTGCCTCAAACCAATATCATCCAAGCCAATTTCAAAACAACAAGTATGGGGGGAAAAAGTATTTCTTACCCAGAAGTGAGAGAGGAATGAAAATACACATGAACAGGGTTATCAAAATCATTTGTCTTCTGATCTTATGATGAACCTGACAAATATTTGTCCCCTGGTGCAAATCCATCCATTTATGATAAAGTGCTTTTAACTTCGACGATTGGTGAGATGCTATAAAGAGGCTAGCGGCATAGCCAGTGACATCAACCATCCAAACCATATCCACGATACATTCAAATTTAAGAGCAGGTTCGACCAAGTTGGTGCAGGAAGATGACTTTACCGTGTAAAAGATAAACATTCCAGAAGAAAGAAAAAGTACGATGCAGGAATGAAATTTGTAGACATTTTTCCACCATTTGCAATTTTCCTTATAATGGTACAGACCACACGTTTTCATCAAAAATAGAAATGGAGCCCAAATGTCTTCCAGCGACTTAAATTTCGGCTGGGATCTGATTAAGACTCGTGTAGATTTGTCATAAAAATAACGCAATGACTTGGGATACAGCATTTTCACTTTTGTCCTGTACTTAAGTTACACTTTTCCAACCGCAGAAATGCGAAGAAAGTAATGCATTGAAAAATAATTGACTCACACACGTTATGTTTGCTTTGTTCAGCACTTTACCTGCTAAATTGATTAATTATGGCTCTGCTGACTTGTCTTTTTTCATCATCCAATGAACCTTTTAATACTATTTGACAGAAGTGAAATCGCAACATGTGAGATGACAATTTGACAAGCATTCCTATAATTATAATAATTATATGTGTAATACATGTAATTTATTTTCTGAGCCCTGGCCAAATTCCAATAAGACATGGCACTTTTTACAGTAAAATTTAAAAGAATAACTTAATTCATTTGGAATCCCTAAATTAAATAAAATTAAATAAAACAAACATTCCTAAAGGAAAGGAGCGTTAGAATTTTTTTAAATTTTAAACAAAAGGAATATTCATTTTATATACTGGCCTGGGAATTTAAATTACGTTATCTTATAAATGTCAATTTTAAATCCGATCTGGACGTATACTTATCAAATAAGATACATTTATTCCACCATTGTCTCGACTTCATAAAACACCTTAATCATCTCTGAAAGAATTCGAACTACGAAGAATGACAGACAGTTGTCATTTGCGAAAACCAGATTATCAGTCCACATCGGATCCAGCTTTGGGGAACTGAATGAGTATAAACAAATAGGTCGCATATATACTGGAGATCTGAAACAAATGCATTAAATTTTCCGTAAATTATTGAAAAATAACTAATTAATAATGTGGTAAATTATCGATACACTGATCGACTAACATTATATCGAGCAATAAATGTATAAGCATTATGTTTTATTAATTAACATTAAGACATTGGAACTTACTGTCAGCAAAATACCTTTGTCTATCTTTTGTAAATGACAGAGGGAAAAGTAAACATTTGATCCACTGAGGAAATTCTGGAGTGAGATTAACTTTCAAGAAAACAAGCCAATCAAAAACCTTTGTTCGTAATAATTTATAAAGATATTTCAAACGAAAAAGTGCTTTCAACCTTGAACTGATCGCTTGTGTCCATTGATTCCAATGAGAGTTTATGAAAGATGAGGCTGGATGCATGAGCCTAAAGAACAAAAACGTTTGGAGAATACGGATGATTTTATAATCAAATCAAGCATCGGGACTAACATCTGAAACTTTAATTACGTACAAGATCCTGACCTTTTCATGGACCTCTGCTGCCATCCAAATGACGCTGATTAAGGCCAGAAATTGGATGCCAAACCAGAATAAGAAATGTGAAGTGAAGTCCAATTCAGCGTTTAATCGTGAGAAAGTTTTTAACAGCAACTGAATGATGTAAGTGAGGACGAAATTTCCCAAAAAGAAACTAAACATGTCATCGGTGACATCCACCAGATTGACGGTTATGAAGTAATTTTGATAAAAGTTGCTCAATCGGAGGCATTTCGCAGATCTGTGATGTTCAATGTGATCTTTCGCTCGAGTATTTAGCACGGAAAACAGTTTGACGATGACGAAACAGAGCAATACGAATGTAGCGACGCAAAAATTATGCACGACGATTTCGAGGTACGTGAAGATTTGAAATACCACTGATTTTGAAATTGCTTGTGTTGTACCTAACACTGCAAATATATAAGTAATGCAGTAAACAAAGTACCAAAATACTTCTGTTGCAGAAATAGAAATAGCACATCCTCTCAAACTTATAATTCCTAGTTTCTTCAATATTCAAATGATTCTCAAATATCCTTTTGGATTTAATTCTGAATCGCTTTCTATTTAAGTTTATATGCAAATTAAGGTATTATTGTACAAAATTCTATTTTCTCATCAGATATACATGTACGGTTTGTTAACATTTAAAAATTTGATTAGCCCAGCTGATAAATACTATACTGTACGCAGAGGTGCATTACCCATTAGGCTAAATAGCCTGATGCCTAGAGGCCCACAGCTCTTAGGGGTCCATGAGCCCTTCGAATTACATAAATACGCGCTCTAATATGGCATATTGAAATTTATCCCCATTACAAAATATTACAAAACAAATATTAAGATTATTACATGTACCAGTATAAGGTGACGGGGCCCAACATCAAAACTATCCTAGGGGCCCTTCATGGCATAATGCACCACTGACTGTACGTAGGCCGTATGTATAATGTACATGCACATTGTATACTTTACGTTACCTTGAAAATTTGTTCCATGTACATTTGCCTGTACTTTCGAAGTATTCAAATTTGTATGGTTACAGTTAAAGTATTATATTCATTAGTGAACATGTTAAACAGAAAGATGCAGTAAAAAGAAAGATTTACAATGAGAGGCGTTGAATTGTGCTCAATTTGGGTATAATTCAGCGAGTATGACAAATAGCCTATGCGAAATTTATTTTGAAGAGCCAAGCCACGTGACCAAATCGTAAATATCTATTGGTATAAAGAATTGCTAAGGTTCATTCGTTCAGAAGGCAGAATCAGGAATGAACCTTGGCGATTCGTTATACCAATGAATATCCGGGCTCTTGGTTCTTCAAAATAACTTTCGCATATTTGTCATATTCGCTGAATTGTACCCAAATCGAGCACAATTCAACGCCTTTCGTGAGTACCCTTACTATTTTATCAGGGGAAAGGGGTAAAAATGCTTACCAGTGAATTCGATGACCAACAAAACAAGAGAAACAACGACTGCCACATCGCTTAAGCTCCTCACGCTTTTCTCAACCTCTGCTTTCTCATTTTCAAAGAGCCTTACTTCATCCCACAACTGATAAAGGGCGTGAAAGCCACCAGGTAAGTAGGAGGCCACAAAAAGGACGACAATTATTATCATGGTACGTATGGCCCATGCACAAGTAGATATTTTGCGCAAAGATATCACGTCGATGACGTTGGTAGAAGACTGCCTCCAGACATGCGCATTTTCTACCATACACACCAAGGAGAGGACAGAAACAGTCACTGTCAACAAGGCAGAATACACCTTGCACTTCTGCTTCAGTGCACGACTGTGCCAACTTTGGGGTGTTTGGTATGGATCCAAATTCTCGTAGTGATACAGTCCAACAAATCTCAGTAAAAGCAAGTATCGTTTCAACAGGTTTGGAAGGGGAACCAACTGATAACTGCATTGAGGGATAGTTGACTTTATAAAAAACTGATTAATGGTTGACATTTTTTTGTCAAATAATATAAACGTACACTCTACACAAGTTTTACGCAATGACAGTGCCAGCTACGATGTTTATACCAACGTCCCAGTTCTAATTTTATTTCTAAAACACATCCAACTAGAATCAAATTACGGAAAGTGTAACGATAAGTTATCAAGTTTGAATATATCAGATCATTAAAGTTCATGACAGGTCGATGCAACAAGTGGTTGTCAAGGTAATTGCTCTTAAAGGTATAGTCTTCAAGCAATTGCATTTGAATTAATCAGGTTGTCAATTCTGCATTCAATATTCGTTCACAAAATACGAATAGGTAAACTAGCTTTTGATTTTAATCGCTAAGTGCACTGCATCCCAATTCGATATTGATTTCTTATTTTGAAACAAAAATGGAGAATTCCAAAATAATGAAATGGATTGACATACAGTACTTCAAAGCAAATCTACATTGTAGTTGGTTTGGTAATGGCCTAAAACTAAGTATAATACTTTGATGTCTGCAGTTAGTTTCAAGTATGGTTAATACAGCATACGGTATTTTCGGTTGAATCAACGACGTACAGCTGTACCGTTGGATAAGATTACAAAAATTACAATAATTATCACACAGAATTAATTTGTCAAAAATCTTTATGCAAACGTTATAAGGACAAATGCAATTTTGACACCGCAAACTGTTAATGTTTAATCTAGTCACTTTTAAAATGTTTCTATACTCAACTAACATACAGTAAATGTATTGTGCATAACCAAAAGGTAACAAACATTTTTCTTCAAATGTTCCACTTATTTGAATTGATACAGGATTAGCGTATAAGTCACGTAGATGCTTGAGAGCTGAAATTATTAACATGTTTTAAAAGACCATAACTATCACAACGACCGACATTAACTATCTACGACTATTCCTAATCTAAAAGCATAAAGTTACCATGCATTGATAAAATTTATGGCCATTTAAGTAGCACAAGTTTTGAAACTATACAAAACTTTGGTGAAAAAATTACATTGTATATACAATTCTCGAAACTTTCTCAAAAATTCTCAGTCAAATGCCAAACTAGGTAACATCACATTTTAAATAAAGTGGCTATCTCTAGTAAATTCCGTCATAATTATTACTTACAGAAAAAAATAAGCCCGTGGTTATAGGCTGCACCTTAAAAAGGGACAAACAGACAGCTCCACTGCCGAGAAAGCTTCTAAACGACAACACCTATTCTTAAAGACAATTTACAACTTGTATGTACAGTAGATCTGTATTGGTATTAAGTACTGTATTGTATTATTTACACGAATACAAGTCGAATGAGACATTTTTAATTGAGGTTATCATAATAAAGCGTATCTACCAAGCCATCACTACTAAAAGTTTAAGGAAAAATGTTGGCACGAGTTCGAAAAATAAAAATATCTTTAAAACAAACTGGATTTTATCATACATTCATCAAAGAAAATGTATTTCATTCAATCACGAAATATAGGTTGATAAGTCAACGCATGGATTTCGGAATGTGAATTTTTTCATCATATTACGAGTTTTATTCGAGTAAATACACGCTTGGTAATTCGGGTAATACCTTAGACTGTAAGTGTTCTGGAAAGTACTTCAAATCTATTTTGTGAAAAGTGGAGTACGAATTATGAGCCTAAGGAAAGCAGATATATCAAAAATCATGTTATAAGAAGGCAGATTAAATTCTTTACATTAGTACAACTGACCTGTCCATGTACTCTAGAGGCCGCCCATAACATGGCACAAAAAACCAGAAATTGGCGAAAGAAGTGCAACACGAATAACCAGACGCTGATGGTAGACTCTGAGGGGAAAATCAGAATGAACGTTCGAAAAATGAGCTGCAAAACGGAGAAGCAAACGTAGCTTCCCAAATGGAGATTGACGTTTTGATCAACGACATCAACCATATCGACAACGAGGACAAAATTGTAATAAAAATCTTCAAAATCGAACTGCCGAATATTTGGCGATTGCCGAAAAACAATAGCACGTCTGTTCAGCACCTCGAACAACTTGTGTAAAGCCTGACAGACCAAAAGAAAGAAAAAACACGAAGACAATTCAATAGCATAGTAAAATCCATGGCTAGCGAAGTGTAGAAGCAGTTGGCGCTTGAACGAATCAATTCCGGCTCGAGAAAAGATTACTTGAAAATAAAAAGTCAAAACTCAGATTAGCATAGCTTGATAAAACTACGTAAAGGAAAACGGAATTCGAAATTGCATACATTCCATACTAACATATGAATATCGAAATGGGTGTTTGATTGCGAACTATAAATAATATTTCCTGAATTGCTTCTTCTAACCACTTGGTTTGCCTTATTTTTCATTTGTCCCCAGAATCAAAAAATTTCGAAACTGCAAAACATGCAGCAATTTAATAATTAACTCCATTAATGCCACGATTAATATTTTGAAATAACAGGACATTAATAAAACAAAGGCTAATAATTTCCGTATCATAACAAAATATTAAAAAAAAAACGAAATCCTTATAAAAGAACTCCAAAGTTGATTTGCTTTCAAGTTCGTTCGTATATAGTCAACAAACTGTCTCCCACTATTTCATTGAAAAAACGACATGGATAAGCTTGGATTTACATCAACGCCTCATGCACATACATGTAGCACATTTTTTATATTAAAACGGAACTATGACGTTCTTACCAATACATGACAAAACGATGACTACTAAGCCTGCAGCTGTAATTCCAAATGCCCATAACCTACAATTGCGTTCAATGTGCCGAACCTCGTTTGGCAAAAATCTCAACTGGTTCCAATATTGGTAAAACGCAGAAAAACCGCCATCAGTGGATCGAAAAGAAGCGGAGAACAATACCGCTGTGGAAAAAAGGATTTGAAATTGCATACAAAATGAACCAATGAACCTCATGTTGTAATGATTCAATGCTAAGATGAGACCATTGGCAATGAGTGGATTTTCAAAAATTGCACCCAAAGATACAATGGCAACGACGATGCGCCACACCGAGGAGTAACATTTCCACTTGTTCCATGACCCTTTTCCTATATCTGGATTCCAGTGGTAAATACCAAGTAATTTCATCCAAAAAAGAAAGGGTGTCCAGAGGATATGGGCAGGCTTCAAGTGCTGCCATTGTCGCATTTTTGGAACATGTATATTGATAATTCTTTCCATTTGTAAAACTACAACGAAATTGGTGACCTACATTTGCGCACGCGATGCACATTTACTAAACAAGCTTAATCCCAAATGCTCGTCGAAAACCTGATAAACGTGCAAATGCTTAAGCGTCAATTCATGTCCATTATTTTCATAATGGACCAACAAACAATGCTTTCCATAATGAGAAAAGTTAAGCGATATTTACGTTGGCATGTTACACTCCTGAAATTGAAGATCGTGGTGCATATGTACAATATGCATACGGATGGAATTTACGACGGCTTCAACAATTACGAAAATTGAAGAAAAATTACAGAATGATTCACACATTTTTAAATTAAAAAAGAATTTAACAAACTTTAACAAACTAAACATTGAATAATTGCTTTTTCTACAGGAATTTTTAAAGAAGATACCGATCGATCAACACATAATTAAGCTACGGTGTCATTTTAATGAATACAATTGTATAGCATTTACATATTGTCACGAATCACGATTTTATAATTAAAACCAATATTAACCTTAAAATTACTCTGATAACAACATAATAATCATGCATCAACGTGATGAATAACGTATGATTGATATTAGCATAACATTAACATAATTTTTAACACATATGCATGGTTTAAATTAAGAACATGTCTAAAAGTTAAATGTAAAAACGCTCTTCAGTTCCTAAACTTGAAGGGCTCATGCATGGGCAGAAGGCTACGCCCATAAAAAGCACATGTAGTTCCTAAATGTCAATTTTTAAGTATTTATTTTTAAATGTGAACCTCTGCTCCTAAAACGCAAGCTCTATTTGCCACGTTCAATTAATCTTTTTTCTAAAATCCTAAAGAAATAAATCGTCATGTATGCCAATTTTTAATTTTTGTCCTCGATGTACATGTACTGCATATACATGGATCCAAAAATATATACAACTATATAAACTGAATTAATATCAATACATATGTCAGATAGATGCTGGCAATCTGAAAATTAACAACAACAAAAACAGTCACTTCTACAGCGTAACATTTCCGTTTTTTACGGGCAATATGAGTGAAATACATTGTCATCTCATTACTCACAGAAATTACCAAGCCTCTGGTAATGGGGTGCATTTTAAATATGGAAAAGCTGACGGCATCGCGTCCGAGAAAACTCTGCATGGACAGTATCTACAATCGCAGACAGAACTGTTTCAGAGTAAGGCACACATAAGACAAAGACAAAAACAACACTTATCTATACCTTTTTTTGGTTGGTTAAAGTCTGTCCTTTGAGGAGGAATTTGTGAAAAGTAGTGAAAGATCCATGAGCCTATGGTAAAGTAAAGCCGTTTTGAAAGGTTTTGGTACATTCTTTGAGTTAATTTCTGAAGCCCATTTATCAAACAAGGGCATTTTTGACAAACCTGAGAATTTACATTAATGCAGCTCTTGAGCATGATGCATAAAAACAAAAGCTGCCTACCCGGCCAAAATACAAAGAAAAACATGATACTGTTAACGACCGTGTCATAATGCCTCAAGGCCACGTACGTTTTGAAGGTGAGTTGTAGCAGACAAAGCATAACGAAAGAACCAATGTATAGGTGGAACATGCCATCTGCCACTTCCACCATTTCCACAATCACAAAGTAGTTCCGATGAAAATTCTGTACATCTTGCAGGGTTTGCTGGCATCGCAAGTCAGTCGATGCACGTCGATTCAATACCTCAAACAGCTTCGCTAGCGTCGAACAGATCAGGAAAACGAAGAATACTGCAAACACTTCGATGCCATAGGCCATAACGTTCGCGTACACACGAAAGAATAAGTAGCCGCGAATTATGTGTTCAACCAGACCAACTGAATTATGGAAAAATAACGACAAAATCAAAACGAAATTCTTACGAAGCACAATAAGATGCACATGCATTTTGAAATACAAATGAATTACGAAGCATATCGGAGCAAGTGTAACTTTGGGCACGAGGTTATTATGCTTTACAAAATGTACTGACAGTTTGAAAAAATTTCACGAATTAACATAATTTGGTAATTACATTCTCTAGCGCATATCAATTCAATATGCATTTCAAAATTATTACGTCTTCTAGAATTATTTCCAAATTATTACGACCGAAACACATTTGCGAGAAATGGCATTACGGTCGTCTAAATTTAAATAATCACAACTGCTTGCATTTCCTCTTACAGTAGCAACACATATCGCACTCCCGTTTCAAAAGTACACAGCCTGAAATTTGTAATTTTCAGATGAAGCCATTTTAAAAATCGTCGCATTCATTGGATAATCTACTTGTATGGTAAAGAAAAGTGTAAAAGTGACACTACTACCATAGCCGAATGATACCAACGTGTCGGTTTCTTTCTAAAATTGGAATGTTTTAAGTTGTGTCTCTTTTGAAGCCGGATGCAGGGGTATTGATTATTCCTTGTCATTCGACATTCATAAATAGGCAGTATCTGGGTAGTAACATTGTCAATGCTTACCAGTCACCTCCACAGTAAATGAGAGCAAAGCGAAGATGATTGAGACAAAGGTCAGCTTGCGAACATTGGTTTCGACGCGGTCAACTTCGGCATCAAAGAATTTAAGCTCATTCCAGAGCTCATAAAACTTCGAAAAGCCAGAAGATCCCCCAGAAGCCGAAAACATCACCAGAATGGTTATCAACTTGTGAATATGGAACAAAACTGCGGAGGATTCCATGATGGTTACCACAATTCTACAGCTGCCAGGCTTTTGTCTGAGAGTGAAAAAATCGAAAATCCACCAGCCTACAAACCCTGAGCAAAGCACGAGCCAGCAAAGGGTATAAGCCCTCCATAATCGGGCTCGTGGCTTTTGCTCACTATACCAATACATGCCGGTAATTCTGCCAATACAAAGGCAAGGCGCCCACAATTCTTGCAGATTTCTCAATTGAGTTGCCATGTTGCAGCGCTTACTTCATGAAAAACAGTGACGTCGCTAAATTGTACAGCATTCTGACAAAAAACATTTTGAGGCATTGGGTAGGCCTACTTGAAGCTAGAGTGACTTACTATGCCTCATCGGGCACTTTATCAAATTATTATACGACTTTATGTTCCACTTTAAAATAAATGCATCGCTGCTCGAGTGTTTGAACACGTATTGTAATGGCGTTTTTAAGTGTTCCAGCTTTTACAGCTTGTGGAAATTTGCTAAACACTATAGTAAGTAGATGCAAATATAGATGCCCTGAATTGAATGTATAAAAAGGTGGTACGTCATGAAACCAATAACTTCATGCTATTTCTAGAGGCCATGTTCTTTTCTCCGATCACGCTATATACATTTATACTCAAAGTTATATTGCTAGGAAATTCCTAATCTATTTAAATTTGGAAGAAAAAAAAAGTATACAAAATTTTAAACTATTCGTTCTTTAAAAAACAAAACATTAAAAAAAATGCCATACATTCTCATAAATTCATATAATAGATGTAAACAAAGCGGACAACACGTCGAACGTGGTTAGCCGTACTACGCTCAACTGTGAGAAAACGTTAGGTAATAGACGATAGATGACCAGACATTGAAGGAGTAACATCATTTATCAAACTGAACAAGAATAATAATATAGGTCAAATAAATGCTGGCAATCTGAAAGACAAAAATGCACAGGTAGCTTAAGTTAGATCTTAACAAATAACTAGTATTTAGACAACATTAATATGAAATTACGGAAGTCAGAAGGCGTCGAGTAATGGGCTGCACTCTGAACAAAGACAGACACACGGTCGAATTTCCGAGGAAGTTTTGCATCGACAAAACCTAAGAAAGAAACGTAAAAGAAATGTTCAGAGAAACCGATTTCTTGAAAGCCCATTTGTTACTGAACATTCGATAGGGGTATAGTTTTCAAATTCTGCTCGCAAAATGTAACAACTCGAGAAAAATAAACTGTTTAAATAATCCCATTACGCAAATCTGTAAATCTACAATTGCATAGCTGTTTACCAGCAAGTACGATTTCAAAACAGCAAAACTGAACCATGTTTAAAAAACCAAAATTCTATTAATGGAAATTTTCATATTACATAAAAAATATAATTTTGTAATTATTTTTTGAATTTTTGAACTCTAGAGTCTATGGCTGACAGGATTTGACAACTACCTGGTGCTCTTAACCTCATTTTGTTGACATGCGGAAAACTTTTTCATCTGGAATTTGTGAAAAGCAACGCTCGAACCATGAGCCTACGGAATGTGTAAAGAAGATCACGTTTTCAATTCAACTTCGTAAGATGTGTTTCTGCTTGAATAGCATGAAAACATTACCTTCAGATGAACGTTTGAAGACAGCCACAGCAGCATCGTCAGTATGGCAAACTGTCTCAAAGGCCAAAAGATCAGAAACACCATGTTGGTAACCCCTTGCATTGTCCCAGAGAAACTCATGTACGTTTTCAGAATTAGTTGAACTATGTAAATCATGACGAAAAAGCCTAGGTAAACATTAAACATTTGATCGGCCACGTCCACCATGTCGACCACTATGAAATAGTTGGTCCAAAAGCTGTTCAAGTCGTCGAACCCCTCACTGCGTTTCAGATGGTTCGACACGCGGTTGTTCAACACGGAAAACAGCTTGGACATCGTTTCGCAAACAAAGACGATTAGCACAACCGAGTTTATTTCGACCATGAACCAAATGTAGTAACTTCCGATGTTCAGAAAGGAGTGGGTGTTTATCCAAATGTGGTACATCACACAAGCTGCAGAATGACAACACAATACTGTCATATTGTAAAAATGTAAAAGATTGTATTCCCCCTATATATTTCCGTTCAATATGTTTCATTCAAGCAGACGAGATTTCAATGCCTTTCAAAAGGTTATTATATAATTTGCACTAGCTTATGCACATAGTCTGCACAGCTGGTCATTGCATTAAAAGTACGCAATAACACTATAATACACCTCATAGAATATTTTTATCATTTTTTTTATTGTCAAATATTAGTCTCGTTTATTGGTGCATAACTTATAATTTTAAATTAGACAGTGTAATCGGAGATACTTTTTTTTCTATAATGGAAAATTAAAACAATTAAGGTTTTTGATAAAAACATCAAGAAACGTGAGAGGGAAATCTTAACGTTGCGTGCGTTATTATCTGATACGTATATAAGTTTTTTTAGTTAAAAATTAAAAATTGTTGAAGCAGTATTAAAAGTCACTCGAAAATTGTCTGGTGAAACTTATAAAAATAATATAACGTCAGAAAAACTTAAAAAAAGACTTACCCATGCATTCGCCAATAAACAAAACTATGGAAAAAAACGATGCAACCCTGGCAAATCTTCGAATTTGCATTTCAATATTAACAGCTTCTTCTTGGGTAAATCTAATCCTTCCCCAAAGTTTGTAAAATTTCTGAAATCCGTCAGAATAATGCGATGCTGCAAACATGGTTGCCAGAACGACAATGGTGTGAAAATTAGAGAGGAATCCCGCAGTGTAAGACATAGTCAAGAAGTCAAAAGCCGTCCTCTGCTTTTGCCCAAAGTGAGCCATTTCGAGTACCTTAAAAGCGATGAAGAAGACAGCAGAAACACTCACGAAAGCAGAGTAGAACTTCCAAAAATTGACACATTTTTTACGCTTTTTCAGCTCAGCTTTGATATTAGAAGATTTGCATTCGACGCAATGATAAATGCCGGCGAGCTTCGATAAAAGCAAACATGGAAACCACAAATAACTCAGATTTTTTAAATAAACCAGAGAGGCATTTTGCTGAGGCTTATTCTTCATATTTGATAAGGAAAACACGTGCATCATTGGTACATTGGGTGTGCACATGATTGCGAAGCGCAGAATGAATTCCAGTTCGTGACAGTTTCACAAGCACGTTATTTGATTGATAATAAAAAATACCCATATGGGCCAATGGTATTGAATCTATTTACGAAAATACCCATCAATGGCAATGCGTTGCCTTTGTATTTATTTAATTAAAAACCAATGAAATGAAAAGTGCGATAAGTACGGTTGTCAATTACAAGCCACTTCAGTCAAGAGAAGCCATAACTGTCAACAAATCAATTACAGGAATTTGTGACAAAAGTGAATTGAAAATAGAAATACAACTTAATTAAATTGAGAAAATTACACGCAACAAGTTTTATAAATTCTATGGTTGTTAGATGTGATTTTTCCTGTATAGTTGCTGCAGTGTATTTGCAAATTTTCCGTCGGGTTTTCACAATTAATTATACATTGTTAACATCAACAACTTATACAATGTGTTTACATTTCCAAAACTAACCCAACCAAAAGTCAATGGAAAATAAATTCATGAATTTACATTTCAGTCACATAATAATTAATTACATCCCGTCTTTAAACTGAATCAATACGAACACATATGTTGTGTAGATACTGGCGATCTGTAAAAAAATACTACAAAAAGTCAAGTGTAAATTAGGAAATAAACCCATAAATCTCATTTAAATGAGGCTTACAGATGTCAATAAACCTCTGTTGATTGGCTGCACCTTAAAAATTGTCAAGCTAACTTTGGAATTGCCTAAGAAGTTTTGAAAAGCTAAAATCTGTAAAAGAAAGAAACGTTTGACCAAGGCGTTTGGGGCTGAAAGCTATTTGGTAAACTTGCAATTACCTCATTTTGCTGAGCGGTCGAGAAATTATCCATGGAAATTTTATGAAGAGCAACATGCGCCCAATGTGCCTGTATTGGGAACTTGAAGTAATCACTTAGCCTATAATTTCATACAGTTGATGACCAAGAGTAAGGATATTTCGAACCAACCTTGGAATGAATGAGCGCAGACATCCACAAAACCACAAAGAGAAGCACAAACTGCCTAAACATATCGGAAAACAAGAGGACACATTTCAAATCGCACTGCGCAGCTCTGTTGCCCAAAACTTGGTAAGTCTTCATGGTAAGTTGAATGACATATGTAAGCACCAAAGAACCCAAGTACGTGTTCAAGATGCCGTCCACGACTTCCACCATGTCAACAATTTTGAAGTAAGCCCTCCTAAATGCGGAAAAATTGCGCAAATTCCCAAAACGGCAGTTCTTCGAAAGCCGGACATTCAAGACCGAAAACAGCTTGCATAATGAGTAACAGATTATGAGCAGAAAAATGACAGAATACAACTGGACGATGTCCTTCAACTGTTTGGTAAGAGCAGTGTAAATTATAAGGCAATTTGTAAGATGATTGAGGCTGAGGCGGCATATTTTTGCTGCAATAATAAATCGAATCATTAATAGTTATAAAAATCGACAACTTTTTGATCATACGATTCATGATGCAAGTCCATTTTAAGAAAAGCGAACGTTACAGATTGTACATTTGGAGGTTATCTGTCCATGAGTATTATCAAATGCGAACATTTAAATTTTTTTAAATAATGTAATAGTTTTTTAACTAAAGATTCTTTAGAGAGACAACAAGTATTTTGGCTGACCAATAAAGATACACACGAAACGAATGATCAATTATACAGTCAATTTAAACGGTACCTAGCTTGTAATATATCACTGAAGAAAAACGTATAGTTTCTTTGTGCTTGATACTTACCAACCGATTCTGCAACCACTATTATCGCACCAACAACTACCATTCTAAACGTAAATTGTCTAATCGAGGCTTCTATTCCATGATTTTCATAAAAATAAAACCTTACATCCAACCACAGCCGGTACAATTTGCGAAACCCCGATCTCTGATTCGAGGCCATGAATAAAACAAGAAAAATGGTAACTGTGTTAATGCTAGACAACAAGTCCAGTATCCACCCAATTTGTCTTACGTCTTCCAGAAACAAGTGCGCATTAGATTTAGAAATTGCCACCGTGTCAAATGCTGAGATTGAAATGTAAACCAGGATAAGGAATACGGAATAAAATTTCCAAAAATTAAAGACTCGTCTGCCTCCACCACCATGCTTTTCAGAATTTTCCACAGATACATGGCAGCTGTATAAACCGCATAATTTCATCGCCAATAAGCCATTTGACCATAATTCGTGAAGACTTCTCAGATGGACTGAGCATTTTTGAGATTTTGCAGCTAAACTACCAACTTTTGAATTAAAAATGTCTCTATAAAAATAAGCAGCCATTTAGCTAGACTATCAGGGAAGTTTTCGTTAAAATGTTCCTATTGAGAAACATTAACCCAAATCGCCATATCTGAGAAGAATTCTACCTAAAATTGTTGAAGGCAAAAGTCAATTCTTCCACAAATTGATTTTATTCTGATGAGTTACATAACTAAGAGTCTTGTACTTGTTTGACATTACGTCAGATAACCTTGGAAAAGATATTATCGTAACAGAAATCAACAGATAAACATATGGTCCTTTAAATGAACATCGTCAAACGCCAACATACGTACTCTAAAAATATGATGTTCCCTGACAAAAAGGCTGTCAGCGAGCATTACACAAATTGCAGTTTTTTTCAAAAAGCTTTCAATAAAATTCAACATTTACTTAATGCAATTACCGCATCGCTTATTTATCAGTTTGCATTGAGTAATTTCACATTAAACGAGTTAGACTTTTACTGGTCAAAATTTTAGAATATATTTCAAGGAAATTTTATATAGATCTTCGTTGTTTCCGTACAAACGCTGTATATCATTAACCATCAGGAACTTTAAACTGTATTAATATAAATAAATACGTCAAGCAAAATCCAATGATCTGAAAAACAAATCCTTGTTTAATAAATCTACTTCTAACTAATGCCAAGGCAAAATCTATTACCAAATATCATAAACTCACAGATGTAAGTAAGCCTCTTGTGATTGGATGAAATTTGAACAACGTAAAACTCACAATGCTACTGCCAATGAAGTACTGCAGTGATACAATCTAATAGAAAAAGTTAAACCAGAAGTGAAAATACGAACTCATAAAACGAAGTTTGCAATCAAACAATTCAAATTTAGATCAGGATGGTGTAATCAAAATCTTTACAAAATGTTATCAGAAATTTGAATGATTAAGAAGTCATGGAAAATTAGATGCAAGGCAGAATGCTTTTTGCATGAAACTAAAGGAATAATAATGTTAACAATACGGAAACCTTTCTCAATCATTGTTTTTTTTTTTACTTTTAAAAATGTGTTGAAATACCATATCTTGCTCACCTTATTCTGATGAATTGGCGAATACTGTTCGAGCGGCAGAGATTGAATGATAATCTGGAGCTGTTGCGCCTACCATATGAAGAATTGGCTTGGCAATAGATGTAATTTTTACTTAGAATCAGAAGCCGTCATTATTCAATTTACTGACCTTCAGTGGTATATTTGCACTTGCCCAAAGAATGGTCAAGCTAAAAGAAATTCCCATCACGTACCAAAGCCATGTGAATAACAAAGAGGTGATGACCCCGAAAGTGAAGCTAAGGTAGGTTTGAAAGATGACCCACACGATGAAGACAAGAATGTATGATCCCAAGTAGAAGCAGAATAAATCGTCCATGACGTGAACGAGTGAGACGATCAGGTAAAAATTTCGCAAAAAGTTGTCCAGGTTAGTCAAGCTTCCGGTTCTGTAGAACTGGGTTGTCACTCGCTCGTTCAGAACCGAAAACAACTTGCAAATGGTTAGAGTCAGCAAAAGGAAAAAGAAGTATGTTGGTATTTCAGAGAGAAAGGCGAAAATAAAAGGAACCATGGCCGGAACGAACATAGCATCTTCAAAAATGCTAGTTTCAACAACATCCACTAAAAGATTCCAAAAGGCAGGCGATTAAAGAAAAATAAAAGTAGAAAAGCGAGTAACATATGGTATTTGCCATAACTTAAGGAATGGTATGAGCCATTGTGATACTGAGAAAATCGACTAAACATTATGTAATAATCATGCTCGTTTCATCAGACACCCGAACGGGATGGTTATGCAATAGAAGTAAATTGACGCGCATCTCTTTGCTTGACTTTCCAATTCATATTTCAGAATTCACCATTTTCAGAAACTTTAAAACTATCATTTGAGAGGAAGCACATCTTACCAGTTATCTCGACAGCAACGGTTGCAACGCAAAAAAACACCGCCACCCTCACCCATCTCCGAATGTATTTCTCAATTTCCTTCACCTCTTCCAATGAAAACTTGAGCTGTTCCCACAGTTGGTAAATTCTGGCAAATCCAGCTGGGCTGGAGGACGCCAAAAACATACTGATGCTGACGAGCCCCATTTCGGAGGACCAAAGTAAGCGAACGAAGACGCGGATGAGCCTGTAGGTCTCATTGTAACCCGCATAATTACGGTTACAGTAATATAGATAGTAGGGTACTCGCCATATGTAGGAGGCACAGGCAGTGCTGATCCAGAAAAGGGAATACGTTTTAAAGCTTAGAAAAGAACTACCACGGGACCGAGTTTCGGATGCGTTAACGTCGAACACCCCAGGTTCAGGGTGGGGATAATGATATAGGCCTACAAATTTCAGAAGATTGAGCATTGGGGACCAAAGAGAGGAGAGATCCTCCAGAGGAAATGCCAATTCCGAACTTTCATCATTATTGACTGCCATAGCCCTCCGGTAAAGCATATTGCTGGAGGGGACAAGACTTTCTCAAGAACAAATACTGTACCATCAAAGCAAGTACTACGTGTATACAGTACCAACAGTGGACCACGCCAAAAAACACATCCTAATGCATTTGCATAATGAAATTTTTTCACGGGGAAATTGGCAGGGGATAATTTATTTTTGGTTCTGCTAAACTTTCAGGAGATTAATACTTGTGATGAATTACAACTCGAATAACGCAATGGCACGGTGATGTGAAAGCATGCCATATGGTCGTGATGGCAAATGCCATCTAGAAATTAATCATCAAAAGTTAATGCAGCTGCAGGGTAAAGATAAAAATTATTCATCGGATTAATTAATACTTATTTGGCTGTATAAGTTGTAGGAATAATTTTTTATTAATAATAAACGATTAATTTATATTAGACAAATACATACCTAACATCATGTATCTTCAAGTGTTCGGAACATCAAATTAAATAAACAACAACACGACCAAAAACGTTTTTACCAAAAAACGACGTTTCACCACCATGTGGCATTCTTCAAGCATTTAATAACAAACATGAAAATCCATATTAAACTCATGTAACACCATTATAAAGAAATAGACGTGTACATGCTTGTAACATGTTTAAACTACAAACTAGTTAAAACATGTTACAAGCATGTACACGTCTATTTCTTTATAATGGTGTCACATGAGTTTAATATGTATTTTCATGCTTCTTATTAAAGCTTGAAGAATGCAACATGGTGGCGAAACGTCGTTTTTTGGTCGTTTTGTTGTTTATTTAAAATGCATACCTAGCGATAAGCCTCGCGATCGAACGCATATTGCTAAAGTGATGTATTAGCCAGCCTGTTGATTAAATTCAAATTTTCCAAAACAAATTTCATGTTTTTAACTCCATATTAATATTTCTTTAATTTTAAGACACGTGGTTTTGATTATCAACGAATACTGTATTTTAGGACCAGGTGATCGAATACACTTTTTTTTCAAAATCTGCAAATTCTAGTCTAATATACATGTACATGTTGTGCTATGCATGATGTGTTATGCTAGAATTTAGCTAGCGTTGGTGCACCTATCATTGGAAAATGGAAATAAGAGTCTCATAACTCTGCTGCATAAAATTTTTATGTTTAATATATCAATTAGAAGTATATCTAATTCCATACAGATCAATAATACATGTAAGAGCGAATATTTCCCCTTGCATTGTACGGCAAAATTCGGTCATTTAAACTGAATCAATATTAGCAGATACGTTAAGCAGAACCCGATAATCTGAAAACAAAAACGCGTGGCAAGTTCGTTTATAAACTTGTACTTTTTTCTAGTTTAAATCTATAACGTTAACAAGCAAAAAAACGTACCGATGAAACGAGACCTCTGGTAACTGAATGCATCTTGAAGAGCGTTAGACTCAATGTAGAATTGCTAACGAAGTGTTGAAGTGACAATAGCTGTTCAGAGAAATCAATAGAATCGTACACTTAAATACAGTGTATTTAGCATAATGCATTTCAAAACATTTCGTAAAATAGTATGATATCCCTCACACCCAAGCAAAGAAGAACAGTCGCAATATAAATTCCGTAATAAAAAGGACCATGGATTATAAAAAGCGTTATTAAATTCAACGATTTACCAAAATATAAGAGCGCGCAAAAAAAAAAACACGGAGAAATAATTTGAGCACCCACATAACTGGTAAGACAAGAAACTGCTAAAATGGAGCTATAGTGCCCGCACCACGTCCACTTTTGAAATCTTTTCGTTATCGAGAGCATTTAGACAAGAAATGTATAGAGATTCTCACCTTTATTTGTTGGCCCAATGGAATCTGCGTCATTGCCACAGCATGAAATGTCAGGCATAGTCCATTAGCCTATAGAATTGCATTAAGACAAATGCACTGTCATAAAAGAAATCCTAAGTCTTTACAAAACTACTGTACTGTATATTCACGTAAAGATAATTATGTCAAAGCAATTCATATACAGTAGAACTCCAATTATCCGAACTCCGACTATCCGAATCGCTGATTATCCGAATCGTTTTCAGAAAATAAATTTAAGGCGGAAACGTACATACATGTAGGCCTACAATGTACATGTACTGTGATTCGCATATGGCTGCCCAAAAACGGATCAAGACAGTCAAACACCTTAACTTTGACCGAGATGTTCGGCAAACAATGATTTTCATTTACAATGCACGTGTACTAATGTACAGCACTTGTAAGTACATACGCTATTTAACATGTAAAAGTGTTGCTTTTTTCATTTAATTAATTAAAAATGCACACAGTACCGAAAATAAGTTAAAATACATAATATATGTACTCTTTTTTCGGAAAAAATCCAATTATCCGAATTTTTGATTATCCGAATGGGGTCCAGTCCCAATTAATTCGGATGATTGGAGTTCTACTGTATTTAGAAAAACATGGTTCCTGTATCTCTCAGATAATAGCGCGAGCAACAGTGTGCAAAAAAAAAGTGCATGAACATGTCCTACCTGCACTGCCAGCATGGTGCGAATCAGTCAAGATATACCAGAATTGAAAAATCACTTCAGTCAAATTTCCAAAAATTTGGTCGCAAATCACGTACAAAAACGCGGGAAAGCCGACGCTCGCAACCTCCAGGGGCAGCGGAAATGCGAAGACTCTGTTCAGTCGACGATGCACCAGCACAGACACAGTCTAATTAAATGTGGTGGTTGTCTCGCCCCACATCTTTTTTGGTGATCAATCCTCGAGGGCGTGC
This sequence comes from Megaphyllum sjaelandicum, assembly GCA_034698745.1. Taxonomy (NCBI): domain Eukaryota; kingdom Metazoa; phylum Arthropoda; class Diplopoda; order Julida; family Julidae; genus Megaphyllum; species Megaphyllum sjaelandicum. The sequence continues at coordinate 1,038 of JAQGBX010000385.1, read as the reverse complement.
CTCCAGGAAGGCTAACAACCAGCTGATCCGCAGTAGGACGACGCTAGGCGGCTGCGTGGATCAATCCTCACCTAACGATTTCTGGGGTTGCAGCCTTTTTTCATTGAATTTTCAGCCAATTCAGCTATTTTTGGCGGCAAATTGATCAGAAATGACCCGAATTGGTTCTTTATGGCAGTTGCGTACAATGCTCGGGGTTTTAAAAGGTACGAATTAAGCCAATTTTATTTTTGTTTTGTTCAAAGTCCGGCCAGAATACGATGCAAAGGGCCGTAGCAACGAGAGGGCCTGGGGGTGGACTGCACCTGGGCACTGAGGGTGAGGGGGCGCCAAAAAGAAAATGAAATGGATGTACAGTTAGACTTGTAATGTTCAAATGTTGTTTTGGACGATGCAACATTGAAATCACGTCGATTTTTTTTGTAAATGTTGAATTTAGGTAAATTTTACATAATTTTCGACAGTTTTCGAGGCTAAGTTTTTAAATTCTATATCTTTTCATCTTCTAATTTTTCAATATTAGCAATATTTTCCGTTCCTATTTTTGCAAAATTATCAATATTTTCTTTTCCTTATTTTTCAAAATAATCAATATTTTCCTCTCTTATTTTTGTACAATTGTTGTATTTAGGTAAATTTTACAAATCGTTCGACAATATTCAGGGCTAATTTTGCAAAATTCTGTACATTTTTCTTTCAAAAATTATCATTGGTAAATTAAGTTTTCCTTTGTCAATTTTGCAAACTTTAAACAGTTTTATTTGTTATTTTATCAACATTTTCAACATTTTCATTGTTCAATTATGAATGTTTTTCAAAACTTCTTCGAAGACAAATTTGCAATTTTTGAAGCAGATACATTTTAGAATGTCGAAATTTTATATTTTGCAAGCGGTGGAGGGAATCTTTAATATAAGTAACCATGCACCGAGGTGGTAGAACCTGTCATTCCAATCCACTTATGGAACTACGAGCTAATTTGGCCAAGTCCCTATTTCAGGTCCCTTTTAAGTCCCTATTTAATGCCCCCTCCCCCCA